>APFE030911726.1:56619-76295 GCA_000404065.3 Pinus taeda | reverse complement strand
TGAAGCTTCTGAAATGGTTCTTCTTGTTTGTACACCTGCCTCTTTCTGCCCCAAAATTTGAGATTCTGGATGATTCTTCTGAACGTATCTGGATGGAGTTTTTTCTTCTATCCTTATCTGTTCTTCTGGTGCCTCATGTGTTTCTTCTTCATCATGAATATGATTTGATGTTGACGGATAGCCTTCGCCATCTTCAAAATCTTCAGATTTTACCTGCCTAGGAGTGTTTCCTTCTCCATCAACCACTACATCAATGCTTTCAACAATTTTACCAAGTCTTTTATTATAACATTTGTAGGCTTTGCTGTGGGGAGAGTAACCAAGTAAAATGCCTTCATCTGCTCTAGGTTCAAACTTGCCAAGATTTTCATCAGTCCTTTTAATGTAGCATTTGCTTCCAAAAATTTTGAAGTATTTTACCATGGGAGTCTTACCGTACCAAAGTTCATGAGGAGTCTCAGTGTTGTTTACCCGGATGTTTGTCTTGTTGAGAATAGTAACAGTGGCAAATGCGACTTCACCCCAGAAGGTTGCGGGAGTTCCAGACTCATCAAGCATAGCACGAGCCATTTGTTAAACCGTTCTGTTCATCCTTTCCAGTACTCCATTTTGTTGAGGAGTCCTTGCAGCAGAGAATTACCTTCATATTCCATGTTCTTCACAAAAATCGAAAAACTCATCTGAGGTAAATTCCCCTCCTCGCTCAGATCTGAGGAATTTGATTCTGCGATCTGATTCGTTTTCAACCAAAGATTTGAATGACTTGAACTTTTCGAAAGCTTCATCTTTATACTTCATGAGTCCTATCTAACACATCCTTGAAAAGTCGTCAATGAACAATATGAAATACTCTTCTCCTCGAGGTGACCTCTTCCTAGTTGGACCATATATATCGGTGTGGACCAGTTCAAGTGGCCTGCTAGCTGATCCTTCCTTCTCAGGAAAATTAGTTTTGGTTTGCTTACCAAATTGACATGATTTGCATATTGTATTGTTTGGAATTCTGATGTCAGGAAGACCACAAACCGCCTGATATTTGCATGCTTTCCTTATTTGAGAGAAACTAAGATGCCCCAAGCTTCTGTGCCATAACCAGTGTTCATCATTCTTGCTTAGATAGCATTGTTGTTCTCCTTCTTTGAATATGTATAAATTATTTGGAGTTCTTATGCCTTTGATCATTGTTTTTCCTATGTCAAGCTCACCGACAATACATCCATTTGATCAAAATATTACCTCAGTTCCTTGATCGCACATTTGACTGACACTCAATAGATTATGCTTTAAGCCATCAACATACATAACATTTCCGGCTTTGACCTTCCTTTTCAAACGAGCAGAAACTTTACCTTTTATGAATGCAGGGGTGTCATTTCCAAATGAGACCTTCTTTTCCCTTTCTAAGGCAGTATATGACTGAAGTTTTTCTTTATCACCTGTCATATGTTTCGAGCATCCACTGTCAATGTACCATTGATTTTCCTGTCCTTCCGCATATAAGGCTATCCCACATCTTTCTGGTTGTGGTTCTTTCTTTTTCCATGTTTTGGAACTCAATGAAGCTGGCTCCTTCTAAGTTGTCTGTCGAAACCTGCTTCTGCATTCAGAGTCTTCATGACCGAAATTGTTGCAGATAGAACGTTCTATTTCATTTTCAAGAGCAGAGAAGTTATTGTAGGTTCTTTTCATGATTCCTGTCATACTACTTTGTTTTTCAGCTTCCCTAGTCATGATGGTCTTATAGGCAACACATTGAGCAGCTTTATGACCAAAGTTATGACAAGAGAAACATTGGCAATTGAAGAAATTCCTGCGATTATCAAATCTACCAACCATATGACTGTAGTTTCCATTGACATCCATTCTTGAGCCAGAATGATTTACCTGTGGTCGATTGAAGCTTTTGTTCATCCTTGAAGTAGATTGCCCCCGATTTACTTGGTAATTTGCATTATGCTTTTTCTATCGATTGTCAAATTGTTCACTTCTCCTTGATGCATCAAGATAACTTTTGGAGGTGGATGGCTTCTGTGCTTGCTTCTGAGCTTGAGATGCTTCTTCGGAATATCCGAGACCTGTCTTGATTAGAGGAGAACGCTGCACTTTGATAATCTCATCCAAAGTTTCAGATCCTTTAGCAAATCTGAGATTAAGGGCTTTTATTTTCTCAATTTCTTTTCTAAGTCCCACAATTTCACATTCTAACTCTTCATTGTGTTTATCTTTTTCAGCAAGTTGGAATGTTAGAGTATCTATAATCATTATTCTTTTCCTCTAAACACCACTTTAAGTTTATAAATTTCTTCATAAAGACCTTCTTCATTTATAGCATCCAAGAAATCATCATCTTCAAAAGCCATCAAAAGTCTATTATCATTACCTTGTTCATCTTCATCACTATTTGACAATCCATCACTATCTTCATGCGTGTAATAGCTCTTCTTATTTACATTCTGTTTTTTGTTCCATCTAATAGGTTCCTTACCTTTGTCCAATTTATCTTTATGAGGGCATTTTGCAGCATAATGACCGACTCTTCCACAAGCAAAGCATTTGAAAGGCAGCTTACCTATGAATCTTCCAGTCCCCCGTTGAAGGTTCTTGACAAAATTTGATTCTTCCTCTTCTTCTGACATATGTCCTGACTCATAGTAATCTCCTTTTCCTGAAGCCTTGAATGCAGCGTCTCTCCTGTCTGATGGTCCTCCTTTTCTCATTTCATAAGAAGTTAGAATTTCGTGCAGCTGTGACATGATAAGGTTCTGTAGATTCTGCTTTTCTTCTATGGCAGAAACTTTTGAGTCAAACTTGGGAGACAAAGATCTTAGAACCTTTTCAACTACAATAATTTCTTTTATTTCTTCACCCAAGTTTTTCATACAATTTACGATCTCATCTATACGTAGGAAATAGCTAGCCACACTTTCATCATTATGCATTCTGAGACTTTCATATTGAATTCTAAGATATTGTAATTTTTCTCGTTTTACCTGTTCATCTCCTTCATAGCTCAGAACGATCTTGTCTCATATTTCTTTTGCGCTTTTTAGCTGCATAACCTTGACGAATTCTGATTGAGATAGACTTCCTAATAGAATATTGACAGCTTTTGCATTTGTTTCATACTGCTTCTTACCAGCTGCATCTGTAGGAGTTGCTGACGGAAATGTGTATCCTGTTTCCACAATATCCCAAACTTCTGTACCAAGAGATTGAAGATAGGCAGTGATTCTTACCTTCCAATAGACGAAGTTGCTCCCATCAAAAATCGGTGGCCTGATAGATGCTTCCTTTTCGTAGGTAGCTCCATGATGATAGATCTTTCCTTCAAGCGATCAATCTTTTCCTGAAGGACCTGCTCTGATACCAATTGTTTAAAATAATACTGGGGGGGGGGGTGAATTAGTATTATCAAATTCTTTTTCAATTTATACAAACACTTGCAGATCTGACTAATGAATCTTGCGTATACCTTCCAGACTTATAATTTAATTTATTCTTTAGATGTTGATCATTAATTTGTGTGTTAGAACCATATAACAATAAACAAGAAAAATAGAGTAGACAGTCACACCAAAGAGCACAAGATAAAAGGTGGAAACCCAATGTGGGTGAAAACCACTTGCTGCAATATGTCTCTATCTTCTTTCAATTAGAAACTTCTTTTTACAATGATTCTGTACTGGTGCATTCTTATACTAGTACGTAGGCTTCAACCTGGAGAAGGCTACAACCTTCTCTCTTTCTCCAAACTCTCCTGGAAGGGAGCTACAACCCCCTTAGCTCTTGTACTAACTGAGATACTAGTACGTAAGTGCTGACCTACTGAAGGCTTCAACCTTCTCTTTTCTTCCAGGGACCACGTTTCATAAATTTTCAAATTGGATCCATGAATATCAATCAAACATCAAATAGATCTGCAATCAACCAAGTTCCTTGTACAAATACTGAATCAATAACTTCTTAGCACACAGCAACCAAACACCAATTCAAAACCCTGAATACTGCAATAATAGACAAAACAGCTAAAACATATTTCAAGAAAAGTCCGCAACTTCACCAATAGAAACCTGCGGGTATCCGCACCTCCGCTGTGTCGAGCCTCCGGACCTCCGCACCTACGCTGTGTCTATACTGCAAACCTCCGCACCTACAATATGCCAAGCCAGCGGACCTCCGCACCTGCTCTGTGCCGAGCCTGCGGACCTCCGTACCTGCGCTGTGTTAATCCTGCGGACCTCCGGGTATAAATAATTTATTAGACTTCAATATACCCCAGACTATCAGATTTACAGATCTGATCATGCGCCAAAGAGATCTCGTCCCATCAGTAGATTTGTCTTGTAATGTTCAAGTTTCTCCTTAATCCAGCTATAACTCACCAACCGATTACCAGTATTTTCAGATCTTGCTCTTCTTAAGATATTCAACACGATTCCATAGCCAAATTATCTTCTTTACTTTTTATAGTCTAGGCCTTTCTCAAACCATGGTCCAAAACCATAGAGATCCAATACTAGGGACCCAAAACCTGGGTTCAATACTTTAGATGCAAAACTACGGACTAAAACCATAGGATCAAAAATGTCGGACTAAATACCATGGACCAACCATAAGATTTCCCACATGCGCGCATTTTTCTCTGCATGAAAGTGTGTGTACTTTACGTCCTTACTTTTTGTTCGGTACACCTGCGAACATGTCCGCACCTTTTGATCAGCCCACCTACGAACCCTACCGATGACTGCAGCTTTGTGAAACAGGAACCTGCGGATCTCTCATTTCCTACTATTTTGAGAGCTGAACTTGTGATTTGAAATTTGAGTGAGTTGCCATCAAGGACAACACCTGTACCATAGTGCCGAAACTATGTCATAATGCCAACAGTGGGGTCCTTCCATGCCTTGATATAAACATGGTGGAAGTCTGCCTTGAACTTTGTGAAGCTCTACAGACTGTTATAAACAGTGGGTGATAATCGCAGCTTGCGATTAATCCCCATTTTGATGTTCATCTCCATGAACACCCAAAATATATTATTGTCCCTGATTCTCTATGCATCTCTAGTCACAGCGAAGCGTACTTCACCGCCTCTGAAAGATCTTGCACAATAGGTGGGAACTGGTTGTCCTCAGGCAATTCCCAATCCACCAACACTATGGATAACAGAAGCCATGCATAGTGGAAAGTCTTCCCCTGCTCCTGTGCCTCACAGCAGTTCTCAAGGAACTCCCTACACAAGTAGTCCGCCCAGTTAAACTGGACCCCTTCTGCACATCGCACAGCAAGTGCAACCTCCGGTCAGGCACCTCATTCGCGCAGCACTTCCGCATAACCTTTTCGGCCAATATTTACGTCGCGAATTTGACCGCAACGTTATTAATGTTGGAAATCACATACCCTCTCTTCTTCTTCTCTAGCTTGAACTTCTTCTTCATGGCCTCTGCGATGGCCAAATTATCACTCTTACCCTCTGAGATATTCGTTGGATCCTTCCCTTTCAAGGGACCCGGGTAATTTTATGGATTAAGTGGTCTGTGATGGGGATGGGCTCCTCCATCCATAAGCACCCATCATGCACCAGGCAGAGCAGCTTCCTAATGACGAAAATAGTCATTGGGGCGGGATGGTATTGCGACACCCAGAGCAGGTTTAACAGTGTTTCCTTTTCTACACCTCTTAGCCACTGGCGTGGCTCCAACTCTATAACTCCCACCGGCACGTCTTTCTTCTGGCGCATGAGCTGCACGGCTGCCAAATGTGGGAACTTCTCGTGGTTCGTGAGATCCCAGTCTTCAAACTTTAGCGCAGGTACTCACCCCAAGTGTGCTTCATCAAAAATGATGTCGTCGGGGAGAAACGGAGTCTGCAAAGAGCTTTTGCTCTCATCTAGGTCCTTGGGCACCCTTTCTTTCCCCTTCCGCGAAGGAACATATGCGGGCAGCCTGGTTAGAGGGTCTGCACCCTGGGTTTCTACCTCCATCTCTACATCCTCTTCCTCTTCTACCAGGATTTTTTCAAAGTCTTCTTCCTCCTCGTCAGCTTCCAATTTGATAGCCTTCCCCTTTTCTTCCATAGTAAGCCTAGTTCTCAGCGGGTTTCTAGGGGACACGTGCACTGGTACCATAGTCTGCATGTCTTTCTTGGGTCTTGGCGTGCACATCGATTTAGGGATTTCTGCAACTATCCTGGCACTTTCTGGGGCTTCTCCTACCATTATGGCATGTGCACCCTCCTTAGTGGTCATTGCTCTGGTATCCATGGCTTCCTCAGGTTTTGCCATACTGTTATTCCACAATTCTCTCAACAGCTCAGGTAAGTGCTCAAACAATGACTTCGACTTCAAGAGATCAAACAAATCTGGGTTCATGAATCTCTGGGTGCGCAATAGCCGAATTCTCAAATGGCTAAGTGTTGTTCACTGGACAACCCTTTGCAATTTATAACACCTTTTGAATTTGAATTTGAACATTCCCCCCACATTTGGTCCATTAATGCTCACTTGGCAGCAAATTTTCAAGAATCTCGTCCATAAAGTTTGCCTTAAATTCCCATCGCCCGCTCCATTTGGTCTCAATCCAAGCATCACATCGTGAATAGTGACTGTAATGGTCACTTTTCATCCAACCCACGCTACAGCGCAGCTACCCTCGCGCTACCGCGAACCCTGTGACACTTTGCTATTGCGCGTAGTCCTGACATCGCGCAAATCCCAGGTAGAGTATTTTATAGTCCCGCACCTCCTTTCAACTGCCTGGAGCGCTAAGACTGTGCCTCCTATGGCTTGTCAGATGCTCAAGCCACCTGTGTATGCCTTCAAACAACTGCCATTGAATTTTCCTGGGAATATTGCTCCATTTAACTTTACCAACTACACCGCGCCACCATCTGTGATCTCCTTAATAACATATGGTCCCAGCCAACGCATTCTGAGCTTCCCTGGGAATTTATCGAACTTACTATCATACAACAACACAAAATAATTCGCCTTAAAGGTGCGCAACTTAATATGTCGATCGTGCTAGGCCTTTTCGCGCTACTTTTGCACCTACTGGTGGAATCCAGCCAAAAATCGTTCTTATTCGAGCTCCTCCAACTGTGTGAGCCTTTCCTCCAGAGATCCGTGGTTTTTTATACTTATGAGCATATCTATGTGCAAACTAGGCACGATGTAATCCATAGGCATTACGGCTTCTACTCCATAGACAAGTTGAAAAGGTGTCTGTCCCGTCAGTTTCTTGTATGTCGTCCTATAAGCCCATAATACTATGGGTACGCGTAGGCCCCAATCACTTCGTTGCACATAACATACCTTATTCAGCGCATTGTAGACCTTGTTTAATTCTTTCGCGTGGATAAGCTTATGTGCAATTATTCTTCCTACATGATGTTTCCCCAACATTGAGAGCCATTTGCTCATTCACCCGCCCAACACATGCTTATTGATCATACATTTTAGCGCAGAGTTCATATGCATCCACATAGGTTGTTTTCCATATGTCTGCACCCCCTGGCCAGATGCACGCGCAGACTATCCCATCCATTGTATTTGTTTATCAATCGCACTCTAATCTTCCAAAATTGTGTGTGCATCATCCTTCTACACTCGCGTCAGTTGTCAAAGCTCCTTTTGTGCGTGCCCCACCACCTCGTGGGTGTAATGCACCATACCCAATCCAAGGCCTAGAAGGGTTGCTTTTCTGGCACCTCCCTTTCAAATTTATTCAAGAAGGTATCTACCTCACTGAGGCCATCATAAGTGGGCAGGTCTCTTACTTCTGTTGATACGCGGTGCAGCGACCTTGTCATCATATTACAATTCAGTGTAGTGACCTCATATAACTGATTCTGCCATAGCTCCGTCTCCTCGTCTGAATCCGAAGTACAGGAGCTTTCGCACTCCCATGTAATCCACCCATCCACAGTGGGATTCACCCAATCCTGGTTTTGCATTGTTATCTTATAGATGCAGTCCAAATCATCATCACTTTCATAGTCGTGCACCGGCTCTGTATAGCGCGATCCCTCAGCAAGGTCCAGGGATATAACTATGCATAGTGACTTCTTCTCAAAAATCATTTTCTGCTTTTTTAGATTGATCACCCCGTTCATGTCACTAGCCCAATCAATTCCTAAGAGCGCGAGGTAGGGATTGTTGTCATCAACAATCTTTATCACTTCAAAATCTGCTAGCGCACTCGCCCCCTCATTGTCCACGGTTATTCCCTGTAATTGCCCCATGGGTATTATTTTTTGTTGGTTCACCATTCACAGTTGAATAGGAGACCACTGCAATGTAGGCCTCCCCATTCGCTCCCATGTATGCTTCGGTAGAACATTCGCATCCAACCCTAAGTCTAGGATAACTTGATCCATCTCATATTCTCCAATCTGCGTGGTTAGTCTCATTTCTCTTCCCGTCCTTGTCTTGTGTTTTCTGATCTTCCTAACTAGCGCAGTTCTCATGGCGCGATCCCAACGCATCTGTTACAGAGTTCCTGTAACCCTTGTACCACCTTAGTGTCATGCAGTAGCTTCATACATGTCTCTAGGAACATTGTGAGCATAGATGGGTCCATCTCTGGCTCCAATTTATCTTTTCTTCCTGAAGTGAAGGCCTCAGCGAAGCTCTTCTTAGCTTCCATGAAAGTTTCTCGGGTGCGCTCCAAATCAAACTCCGCTTCTTTCGCTGGAGCTTTGCGAACCCAAATACCATCTTCTAGTTGTTTTCCTTTGTCGTCTCTTGTCGTGATTCCACTTCGGAGCACAATATTTACATTCGGAACTTCCTCGCATAGCTCAGACCTCATCATTTGCAAGTTTTGATTCGAGGCAGGCGGTAGCTCTCCTTTGTCACGTATCCTAACAAACATGATGGGCGTGTAGGATTCATACAATTGCGGGCATAATGTCCTGGCCCTCCACAATTGAAGCATATCAACTGTCTGCAACCTCTTCCAGGTCCTCCTCTGCCTCGGCCTCATTTGCGCCCCTGAAATCCCGTTCGTGCCATTCCTACATTCTGGTCTAGGGGCCGCGTTTTGGCTTGCACTCTGTAGGTGGGAGTTCTATCCATCATCAGTTCATAGCTTCTACAAGTGCACTCATCGTGTCCCACCGACCTACAAAAGTTACAGAACAATTGTTCTGAGCTTTGTGTATACTTCTGTAACATATGGCCGTTGTCGATGGCATGTTTTCCAGCTATTTGAAAAATTGTGCACCACAAAGCAGGTGTCGCACTAGGTCCTGCTTGTGCTCCCGGCCTTAACGGAATCAATCCTCCTCCTGCAAGGTAATTCACAAAAATCAGGTAGTGGTCCTTATCATGACCTTAACCCTTACATTTTACGCACCACACCTCTTTGCGCACTTCTAGTTGAGGTTCCCTGTCTTGTTTCAGACTCTACATCTCCAGGCATAAATTCTTCAGCTGCGCATGGATCTGCTGAACTCCCAAGTTAGGATCCTACATCGGGTTCTCATGCAGCCTCATCACGATCTCTAAGGCCTCTGCCTGAGTCATTAGCTTCTTTTGTGATAGCACACTCCTCAGATGTGGCGTTAGTGATGCTACAAACCATTCGTTATGTTGTCCATCCATCAGATTCATATTAGCTTCACGAATTGTGCATTTCAGTCTCTGATCCACCTCCCAAGGAGTCTCGCCTGGTAGCATCGTGATCTCTTTGAATCCAATGATCGACTATGCTTCAAACTTTGGCCTGCTAAATTCTCTATTTGGCGTTGCTTGGATATCTGTGATTCCCGCATTTGGATTATCATTGGAGTGCTTAATATACCAGGTCAGTGTGCGGTCCTGTAGGGTGCTAACCAGTGTTGCTTTCTTTATATTGTCATATGTAACTCCTTGTGCTTCCCATATGGCTCTTACAACGAACCAAGATTGGTCTGGATCCTCATTTCTCAATCCCCTGAACACAGGCAACTTAACTACGCTTGCCGTATTGAATCGCGATGGTGGCGAAGGTGGTGCGGGTGAAGATGGAGGTGATGGCAGCGAAGCTGGTGGCAGTGTAGGTGGGGGTGGTATTTGTGGAATTCTTTGCCTTATCAGATGGATCGCACTTTGCGGCGTGACCTTCGCGAGCTCTTCCTCATCCCCTCGCGGAGGTGAAATCAAGGGGCTGGTTTCTGGTCCCTTACTTCCTTCATTCCTGTAAGTTTTTCCACTTCGCGTAGCCCAAAACATCAAGTTAACTGCATAACCCTCTTTTTGCACAATAGTATTTTAATCCAAGTATTCAAAGACTTTACGTACTTACCTCGTGGTCCTTTGAGAAAGCGTCGCTCTGTCTCGTTGTAGCTAACCGAGGTGTCCACTGCGAACTTAGAAATGAATCCTCCTATAATCCGATCGAGCCAATGATCAACGGCATGCACGATCTTAGCCTCTGATGCTTCCAACCTTTGCACTAACTCTGGGGTCCACACAATAGGATTGTCGAGTTTCCACCTTCCTTGGCTATCTGATAGCTTTGTGATCCACTCGTACAACTTAGTAGGGAAAGACGCAAAGAAGATTTCGTGGATCTTTGTGTACAGGTAGCAGTCTAATCACTCTTCTTTTGTCAGTTGCGGGTTCCTATTCTCCTATGCCACGAACTCGTGAATTCTTTTGTCCAACCAGCCTTAAAATTCCTTCTTAGTTGGATTCCAATGATACAACATCAGACATCTCTATGCAAAATTCTGGTCCCGGCAACGAAACCATTTGTTGGCTTGAAGGGGCCTGACCCAGGTTCGAAGTTAATTAGCCAAAAAAATCCCTACACTACTAGCCCTTTCAGCATCAGCCCGCGGAGCGAGGACTCAAGTCTCACCCGAAGCAGTATGGGGGGGATGGTGGAACCAAGTTTCCGCACCCTTGAGATGTCTGAGGTGTCGATTTAGTCCAATTGTGCTTACCTTCGCGCAGGTCACTTCACGCACTGTGCTGACCTGCAAGACCTTCACGACCTGTTATAATCGCCTTCGCGTAGCCCTAACCAGGTGCTAAGGTGCTTTCGCGCTACTATGGCAGCGATCTGCGTTATTTCCCCAAACTATACTGCGGATCTTACTTATCTTCTTAAATATATTAGTTAACTTTGCATAAACAGATACTTTATCTTAATTCACTTAATTAACACAGTGACATATGTTCGTGCATCATATAAGCAGTAGAAATGCAATTCATACCCACTACATTCAATGTAGAAAATAGGAAATAAATACACAGGAATGATATAAAACTTCTCTTTATTAATGCTTCCAATGGTTACAAACTCGACTTGCCCTGTGCACTCAGCTGCAGGGGTCCGTGCACTCAGCTGCAGACTACTAGGCCTCTGCGCACTCAACTGCAGAGCCTTCTCCTACTGTACGACCCAAAACTAGACTTTACACTTTAGATACTCCGCTATGCTTATATTCCATGATCATCAATTGATTTTCATTCTTCTTGATTTACACTTAGAGCCTCGCTTTATTTATACAATCCCATGGTCTGCGAACCATGGGTAGATCTCTGGCAGCTGACATTACATTACAAAATTAAGGGCGGACAACCCTATGACTCATTTACAAGCTACGCGCTCCACACCCACAAAATGTGGAGTCTTTACATCGAAGTTACAATTTGTGACCAAAATCTGGGTTCTAAGCCCTAAAACTTTCCTTGGGGGATCCCGCGCCCAACATTGGGATAGTGGTTTCGACAATCAAAGATCTAGTTCTCGCCACCCTTGGAGATTTAGAAAAGACTGCAGAAAACGCAGACAAATGAGAGCAGCCTCCATCTTTTAACAGGGGTGATAGAGACAACATTGTACTCTCAGATGACACTTTCCGCGGGTTGGGCGATGACGAAGAGGAGGAGCACATAAATAAAGACATGGCAAAACAAGATCTAGATTCGATGTCTCAGGGCCCACTTGCTCTACCGAGTGTTTTACACAAGATGTCGAGGCACTCGAAAAAATATGCTAACAAAGTATGACCCTAATAAGAAATGAAAGTAGAGGATCGTTTGGATAACTTATACCTGCATCTGCAAATGCTTGAGGTATGTTACAATGATTTTGCATGTAGACTTTTTCCGTGTACCTTAGATGGAAAAGGAGTTGTATGGTACCATAGTCTTCCTCCAAACTCGGTCCATATTTGGAAGGGGTTTAAAAAGTTGTTCCTTGAAAATTTTGCTGACGAAAAAACCCCTAACATGGTATTGAAATAGTTGGGCAATTTGATGATGGAACAGAAAGAAAAAAGTTAAATATTTTAATCATAGGTTAAATTGCATATTGAACAAATTTCCTACGAATATGAAACCTCATGACTCCATCACAATTATTATTACACGTTTGCCTTACCGATAAGTGTCACGCAGTTCATTAAGAGAACTGCGAAGCAAATTTTGGCAAGAAATTACGAAGAAGTTATTGCAGTTGAAAAGGACTTGCAAGCAATTGCAGATATTATTGACGATGAACCATTAAAAGACTCCAAAGACATGGGTAAAACGTCTCAGACCTCTTCAAGTGAGGCTAAGGAGCTTGACCGGGACCATCAAGTTTTTTTCCAATGAGATGGAAAAGTTAAAACAGAGGTCAAGCAAGATGTATGTCAGTAGAAAACCCCTTAGATTCAACTTTTTAAGAAGGGATTCCAACCCCAGAAACAACAGCAATCAGCCAACTAAGTATGTGCAAAGCTCGAATGTCACGTTGAATGTTGAAATCATGGACATGAACCAATATTGTTCATTTCATCAATAATATCACTTAGAAAAAACATGCTCGCATTGGAATCACAATATGAACACTCTATTTTTTCATATCATTGACACGGTACTTTTTAGATGAGCAGACTGAGCCAGCGGAAGAGAAGGAAGAAACTAAAAGTATTGGACACGTAGTGAATACTTTCAGTTGTGTATTCGCAGCTAAAAATAAATTTGCCGAACAATCGTCGTTCAGTGAGGCCCCGACTCAAAAGTCGAATAGTCGATATAAGTTGAGAAGCCAAGGGCCAGTTTTTGAACAGGAGTTGATGAAGCAAAAATTGAAATAACATTCGTTAAGGAAGATCATACCAGCTGTTAACTCAGCTCATAACTCTGCTACAATGAAAAGTACTTATACCAACAGTAAAAGCAAGCCTACCATTCTGGAAGTATAATATAAATTTACTCCTCTAGACACTTTGGCAATGCCCGTCGTGCTTAATTATAACATAATCAAAGACATGAAGAAAGCTCGTGCTAATATTTCAATCTTCGAACTTACAAGGATCACAATCCAGTGGGAGCTACTTGTCTGAGCTCTTGAACAACCTACCTCATCTAACAATTATTCTTCGCAGAAGGGATTTGATATGTCTTTTAGTCCCTTGGAATCTATTCTTAACGCATTAACATAATATGCTAACACACTCTACCCTTCATTTTTATTGACATTTGAAATTTTTAATTACAATGTACACAATTACTTAGTTGATTCTAGTGCATCTATAAATGTAATTCCACTATCTGTAGTTAAGAAAATCAATTCTAAATGGGATAAGACAGATGCAGTGATCATTCAATTAGACAAGACTCTTGTCCATGCTATTGGTGAATTCATAAATGTGCTTATTCACCTATCATATTATCAACAAGTTCACCAATGCATAAATATATTAATTGTGGACATCCTGGAAGCCTATGGTGTATTGTTGAGTAGAGACTGGTCCAGCAAATTACAGGGGTAGACTGGTCATATTTATGGCTTCTGTATAAGCACAGGAATAACCAAATCTTGGTAGACTTAGAACCTTACATGAAGCATACGATCACACCCTTCGAGGGAAAGAACGAGCCAATATCTTTCGTAGATCTGATATTTGGTAATTGCTTCTTGTAGATTGACCTAGGGTGCTACCTTACTTAGCCTTCCCAAGTCCCACCAAACACACAGTTGGAAGTCCTTCCTAGTCCAACTAGTGCAAATGACCTTTGTATAGTAGTAGTAGTACTAGTGTAGGGCATAGTTCTTGTACATATGATGTTTGGACTTTGTTTTTCGATGGTTCAAAGACACAGGAGGGATCTAGAGCTGGTTGTGTTTTAGTAGACCAACGATAGAGAAAACACCTAATCTCTAACTGATTGGAATTCAAGTCCACTAATAACATAGTGGAATATGAATCACTCATCATGGGCTTACATAAAGTCATTGACGTCAATTTCAGAGTTCTTAAAGAAGAAGGTGACTCTTGAGATCGTCACACAATAGGTATTAAACGTTATACATTGTGCGTCACCTAATTTTAAAAGTTATCAACAAGAGGTATGGCGTTTAATTTCTCAATTCCAAGCTTTTAATATTGAATTTGTTCCTAGAATGCGTAACGTAGCTACAGATGCACTAGAAAATGTTGTTTCTAGGTTTTCACTGCTTAGGGAAGGTTTTTCTGTTGAATTTTTTATAAACCATCCATCCCTCATTGTAATAGCCCTAGTAAAAAATGCATGTAATAAAGTTAATAAAGGAAAAATAATAACCAAGGTCATGGGACACGTATTCCAAGCTTAATGTTGGGCAAAACATCCTAGTGTGGGTGTTCATTTGGTTTATTATGGCTAGGGAAATTGGCAAAGGCAATGGAAAAGGCTTTGGAAAGGTCAGTGGCGTTAATTAACATTTTATTTATGAAAATAATGGAAATTAGGAGAAAAGGAAGGTGAAAGGTCACAGGTTGCATGTGAGGATGAAAATGAAGAAAATAGAGGCCTCATTAAAAGGCTTTTGAGGATCAGTTCAAACCCTTTTTGTGAGTTCAGTTTTGGAGCTCTTTCTCTATTCTCTCTACTCTCTCATACTCTTGGACACTTAGAGTATTCTTGGAGAACTCTAGCATTGGAGGAAAGAAGGAAAAGGAAAAGAAAGCCAAGGGAAGCAAAGATCAAGCAAGGAACAGTAGGATCAAGTGGCTACAGCAGAATCACTTGTAGGTATTGAGTTGCATGTATGATTTCCTTGCTAGTTTTGGCATGCATGTGTGTATTTGGTTCTGTTGTTGTCATTAGCATGGGTCTTGCCAGATGTGGCAATATTCTTTAGCCTTTCCTTGCCATTTCCGGATAACCATGATGTGACAGGGTTCTCTTGTTTTTGCTGAGCTAGATTGTCAAATGGATTTGAAGTTGAGTTTGGTGGTCTCAGGCTTAATCACAAGGCCTAGGAATCTCAGGGTGGGATATACGGTAAAGCCTGAATGTGAATACCCTTGATTCGGCCTAGGAATCCATTAACTGGTAATGGCGGGATACACAGTAAATCCCAGTGGGTGGAACCTCATAGGCCTAGGAATCCCTTGACCGGTAATGGCGTGATATACGGTAAAGTCGAGAGGTGGAGACAAATAAATTCCTCACGAGTTAGGCAGAGAGAGCTAGAGGCATCCATGCTTGTTTAGGGCCTAGTGATCTGAAGGGGATTGCGGTAAAGTTTGGTTGTATTGATGAGGTTTTTAGGCCTAGGAATCCCTTGGTGGATATATGGTAAAGCCAGAGGAAGACTTGATTGGTTTTGTTTTGAATCCCACATTCATGCTTGGAATATGGCACTAGGGTGATTGGTTGAAAGAAAGATTTAGCTCAGCCCAATCTATTGTCGGGTGGTATGTGGAAGTCCCTGGCTTAGTTAGCTTTTGCATATGTTAATAAGATCTATTTTCCTCTTATGTTCTATGTGTAAATGTACTTGTTATTATGTGGCTTCAATGGTTGTTCTATCATTGTTATTATGTTGGTTATAAGCATGATTTTATGACATATCTTAGTCATGGATCTTATCATGTTTTGATTGGTAAAAGAAGGAATGATGAATGCATGAACTAATAGATGATAATGAAACTATTGTGAGAAGGCATCAACCCTTCTTGACGAATCTCAGATAAGTATGGGACCCCTATGCTTAGATATGTTGTCATGACGTGTAGATTACATCTTTATGATATGTTTGATGAAATGCTTGTCATGGCTAGTAGGTTTCAGGTAAAGTCATTGTTTAAGTTTTGCATTATTAGTCTTTTTTACAATAGTATTTATCATTTCTGAAAGTCTCTTGGAGTTTTGAGCAGATGCCTAAGTCCTAGCCCTGAAAAAGTAGCTCATAATATAGGGTCATTGGCATAGAATTACCCGAAAAAGACTACATTCGTTTGGATGGCTTGTTGTGGGAGCGACTGGAGGGTCTCGGCCACACCGATGGCTTGTCATGGGAGTGACTAGGTTCCTAAGTCAATAAAATGACAAGTTGTCTAAGGGGTTAGGCACCTAAAAGGGTTGGTTGTCTCTTGACGGTTTTGTAGCTCCTGAGGAAGGTTAGATTGGCCTTGTCTTGTTGGTTCCACTTCCTTAACTATACATGGGGAGTTGAATCACATCATAGTAACTCTTTGTCACATATTTACCCCAGTAGACTGGTTAGATTGGGTAAATGTGGGAGGAGGGTGTTTCAATGATAATATCACTAATTTACATGTTTTTCATGATGACCAGCAGATATTGCATTTCATGGAAAACACTGATGTATTCAAAGATGCATCTATTGACGAAGTTGAGCACGAAAAGGTGTTTCGAGATGCAACTCGGGTGAACAAGGAGAACCCCATGCCGAAGGGCGTGGTATCATTAGAAAATTTGTACGAATTGCATAATCGCTTTATAGGAGCAGTCAATGCCAAAACCCACAGTTCAACGTTTTCACATGAATATATTAATCTTGGAACAGAGAAAGATCTTAAGTTTGTTAATTTCGGTACTTGTTGCGCACCAAAAAAGAGGCAAGCCTTCATCCATTTTGTCAAGCAGTACCAAGAGGTTTTCGTGTGGACATATTATGAGCTCAAAACTTACGACACACGAATAATCTAGCATGTTATCCCAATAAAGGAAGGGGCCAAGCCTTTTCAGTGAAAGTTGCAAAAGGTACATCTGAAACTTGATCCCCTCATTCAGAAGGAATTAAGTAAGTTTTTGGATGCTCATATCATTTATAAAGTGTGACATTCAACCTAGGGTGTCTAATCTGGTCCCACAGAGGAAGAAGTCTGGGGAAATACACTTGTGCCTAGATTTCTGAAATCTTAACTGTGCCTTGGACAAAGACAACTACCCTATGTCGTCTATGGAATAGATATTTTAGACAATATCAAGGTCAAAAATGTTCTCCTTTCTTGACAGTTATTCTGGATACAATAAGGTTCTGGTGTCGAATCCCAACAGACTTAAGACAACCTATCGAATGAAGTGGGGCACGTTCGCATTCGGAAGAATGTCGTTCAGGATAGTTAATGTCAATGCGGCCTTTCAACGTGTGATGGACATCACATTTTGCAAACTCATAGGTCAGAGCGTAGTGGTGTATCTCAACGATGTCACAATGTTTTCAAAGAAGAGGTCTGACCACCCACGTAATTTGAAGCAAATCTTCGAGCGATGTCAAATATATGGGATATATCTTAATCCTAAGAAGAGTATTTTTGCAGTGTCTAAGAGTAACCTCTTGGGCCATATCATTGCGAAGAGTGGGATCAAAGTGGACCCTGAAAGGTTCAGATCTATTACACAGATTCCTTTCCCAGTGAACAAGAAAGTTATGCAGTCCTTCTTGGGGAAGATCAACATTCTCCGCAAGTTCATCTCTGATTATGCTCAAATTGTGAAACCTATGTAGGATATGGTAAGGAAGGATGTAATATACAAGTGGGGAAAAAGAGAAAAGGATGTGTTTTCCCGTATTAAGAAATCTCTCTTAGAAGCACCAACCTTATATAGCCCAAATTTCAACAAATATTTTATGTGTTACACCTTTGCTTTTGATAATTCCCTTGTTGTTGTGCTTACACAAAAAGATGATCAGAATAATGAGCGGTCGATATATTTTATGAGTGTCAAGTTACAAGGACCTAAACACAACTATCCCACCATTGATAAACAAACGTATGCACTCTATAAGGCAATGAAACACTCCTGATCCTATCTTTTGAAAAATCACAATATTATCTTTGTTCCGCACACAATAGTTAGATCATTATTTGTACAACAAGAGCTGGGTGAGAGAAGAGCAAATTGGATGAGTGGTTTACAAGTTTATGACTTAGAATTCAAACCAATTCATACTACCAAGGGCCATGGTCTTTTTCAGCTAGCAACAAAAGTAGCGAATGTAATAGAAGATGATCCATCCGAATGGCAGCAGGAAATCGAGATGTATAGTGTTGAGTGAGCTTCCCCCCACAACTATCTCAAACTCTTGGTATGTGGATGTGCTCTAATATCTCGAGCATGCAAATATCCCCTCTCACTTATTCGCACGATAAAAGAGGGAAGTCAAAATGAAATCTTTATCTTACCAATTGGTGCATGGGGTGCTTTTTAAAAACCACCATAATGGAGTATTGCTCAGATGCTTGGAAGCACATGATTCAGAGAAAGTGTTACAAGATCTCCACGATGGACTAGCCAGGGGACACTCTACAGGTGATACAATAGTGCACAAAGTTATGCGGGCTAGTTTTTATTGGCCCAAATTATTCAAGGATGCTCACTCATATGCCCGCAAGTGTCTAGTCTATCATAAGTGTGTCAATTGAGGAAAGAAGTTAGTCGTCTCGTTACAACTTATCACAATGGAAGAACCATTTCAACAATGGGGCCAAGATGTCATCGATGAGATATTTCCACACTCATCAAAGCAACACTGCTACATTCTCACTGCCATATATTACTTCACACGGTAGATAGTGTAGAAAATTCCCACCTGTAGATCACCTAATAATGCAATAGACTAAAGCCAAATACTTGATCTACTTCTACAACCAATTTAGCGAAAGCTTAATTGAACATGAGCAACATCAATAAGAACACATATAAGTAATATGGAGAAATCAATCACACATAACACATAAGATATAACCCAGAGAAAGCCTCAGCCTAAAACCCCAACTCTGTATTATCATACAAGTCGAAATATAGCTAGTATTACAAAAAGAATCAACTCAAAAGCTATCCTGCTCTCTCTGCAATACCTCTGTTGCTCATAGACAGTCAAAGGCCTCTATCTAACCTCTAGTCTACCCTCCAAGCCACCTATGTCTTTGCGCAATTCTGATTGGAGTCCAGTGCAGCCACTTGTGTGAATTAGCCTCTTCACACACTCACTAACCTCTTATCCAACTATGCAATCTTGAAGGAGATAAATCCTCATCATGGATGAGCTTCCTTTATAGGAAAAATATTCATCCAACTGATAGTACACTGTCCTTCTCTGATCTCAACTGGGTCTCTATCTAAACTAACATGCATGAGTTATTCATGAGAGAATCTTCAGTTATCTAAAGTATAGCAGTTATATGCTAGAATGCATTAACTAATTGAACTTACTTAATTTAAACAAACTGTTTAATTCAAATATCACTGGACTTGACTTAGTTAACTGAGCCAAATAATTACTACTCAAATTAGAACTCATCCTTATCTCTTTAACTAATGGATAAATTCCTCAGTTAATAGATAAACTGTTGCATGTCCTCACATAGACTTCATGTTTGATTTTTCACAACTAATTAACTCATGGTGAATTAATTAATTTATTTTCAAACAGCTGTTAAGTTCAAATTCGAATTTT
>APFE030911726.1:26666-56093 GCA_000404065.3 Pinus taeda | reverse complement strand
TACACAGGTCGGGACGTCTTGCTTGATTTGTCTTTCTGTCACTCCATCCACACCTGTTCCTACCTAATCAATCAGTCCTGTACTCCTCATCAGGCTTCGTAGCAAAGTCAATCAAAGAGTTGGGTACCCAAGGATCCTACCCCTCCTCCTTGGGACGATCGCTCCACATTGCCCCACCTCCTACATGGAGGTATGGCTACATGTGATCCCTCTACCCACCTAACTCGAAGTTTACCCCTGTTGGAGGTCTCTGCATGAGTAGATGTCTCTACTCGATCTCCTCTTGGCTTCCCCAGTTGTGGCTACTCCACAACCTCCTGAAGCTGCTTCACCAATCGTGGTTCTTCCACAATTGTTTGAGACTTCGTCTGGCACTGCATGTTGAGAGGTAATTTACTCTCCCTATCAACCACCAAGTATCTAACCTTTGCCTTAGTCCTCAAGGCTTTGCATGCATCTTGTACCTCAAGTGCATACAGGTTCTTGGCTAGCACACCAATCTGTTTCATATTTCCTGTCGTCACGAAATTTTCTGGAAAAAGAGCTAATTTTAAATCAACGATATCTCCTCATCCGAACTCCGATTCAGAAGATTTTTTTTTTTTGAATTTGGGTATTTTTCCACAAGGAATCCAAATCTGTTATTTGTTTCTGAAAATTTTGTACAGAAATTTTTAAATCTTCTCTGCAAACTCTCGGCCCAAAACTCAAAACTTTGAAATCTCCTCTCAGTATATTGTTCTCTCCTTTGATCACCTTTGCTATGATACCATGTAGAAAATTCCCACCTGTAGATCACCTGATAATGAAATAGACTAAAGTAAAATACTTGATCTACTTCTATAACCAATTTAGAATAAGCTTAATCGAACATGAGCAACATCAATAAGAACACATATAATTGATATGGAGAAATCAATCACACATAACATAGAAGATATAACCTGGGGAAAGCCTCAGCCTAAAACCTCAACTCTGTATTATCATACAAGTGGAAATATAGCCAGTATTACAAAAAGAATCAGCTCAAAAGCTATCATGCTCTCTCTGTAATACCTGTGCTGCTCATAGACAGTCAAAGGCCTCTATCTAACCTCTAGTCTACCCTCCAAGCCTCCTATTTCTTTGCACAATTCTGATTGGGGTCCAGTGCAACCACTTGTGTGAATTGGCCTCTTCACACACTCACTAACCTCTAATCCAACCACGCAGTCCTGCTGGAGATAAATCCTCATCATGGATGAGCTTCCTTTATAGGAAAAATATTCATCCAACTAATAGTACATTGTCCCTTCTCTGATCTCAACTGGGTCTCTGTATGAACTGACATGCATGATTTATTCATGAGAGAATCTTCAGTTATCTGAAGTATAGTAGTTATATGCTAGCATGCATTAACTAACTGAACTTACTTAATTTAAACAAATTGTTTAAATCAAATATGACTGGACTTGACTTAGTTAACTAAGCCAACTAATTACTACTCAAATTAGAACTCATCCTTATCTCTTTAACTAATGGATAAATTCCTCAATTAATAGATAAATTGTTGCATGTCCTCACATAGACTTCATATTTGATTTTTCACAACTAATTAACTCATGGTGAATTAATTAATCTATTTTCAAACAACTATTAAGTTCAAATTCGAATTTTACTTCCCATTTTTAGTCCAGGGACTGACTAAAATTGGAATCTATCCTAAACTACTAAAATTAGTAATTCTATTTTTAGCACTTCTATTTTTCATTCCCTGTTGCCCAATCCAGCACTAGTACTCAACTGCTATTTATAGTAGTGTTATTTTTAGCACTTCTATTTTTAGCATTTCTTGTTGCTATTTTTAGCAGATAGAAGCTGTTCCACTCAAGCAATTGAATGATTAGGAAGTCATCAAATTCCTCAAGTGAAATATAACCTCCAGGTTTGGTGTTCCGACTTCACTTGTTTTTTACAATGAAACATAGTTTTCATCGTTAAGCTTATATGATTTTGCATTAGAAAATGGCATTGTATTGAAACATTACTCTAATTAGTATCTGTAGTGAAATGGTCTTGTTGAGTCTACAAATAAGAACCTCATCTGCATCATTAAGAATATTGTTTTCTGTGAACATAGGAAATGGTGCTCCGCTTTGGTGAATGCTCTATGGGCTGAACGGGTCCCCAAAGCCTTCTTTGAATATGTCTCCTTAATTCCTGGTGTATGGAAACGAAGCCATCTTACCCCCGAACATCTATTTGCCCACCCTTTAGCTTTCTTAAGAATAGCAAGGCAAGTCATGCTTATTGGTTTAGAGTAGGATGGACACCCTCCGCAAGTTGCAGGAAGAAAGACAAAAAACAAAAGAAAAATTATCTCTCTACAAGAGTCATATCAAGAGGTGGTTTAACAAGAAGGCTGCAAGGAAAAATGAATTTAGTGTGGGTGACCTAGTCTTGAAGTGGGCCAAAGCCCACGAGGACAAAGGAAAACATAATAAGTTCCAATACCTATGGATAAGATATTTCACTGTGCACAAAAATCTTAGCCAACACACATATCGTCTTCAATATTTAGATGGGAAGATTGACTCTCCTACCGTTAATGGCGAAGATTTAAAACAATATTTCCAATGATGGTATGGGGATGTGCTCTTCCCTATGTACATAGTTTTTTTTCTTGTGTTCTTTTTTATTTGGTCTTGCTATAACATCGTGTCCTCTCATATCTACCCGCTTTAACCAGCTTGCCCGAGGTAGACACAAGTTGAGGGGCTACTATGATAAGGCTCAACCTCCTATATGACATTAAGGAAATGGAATCGAAAAATTAATGCCTTACTGACTTCCCTCAGGTGCTACAGGACCTATAGGAGCTACCCACCCCTCTTGATGTCCAACCTGTAATAGTCGTAGTGAAAAGTTCATGTATTAAAAGATAATAAAGGCAAAATAAGACCACGGTTGAGAGAAACTTATTCCAAGATGAATGTTGGGCAAATATATCGTAGTGGGCATCACTGGATGTGTGTTTTGGCTAAGGAAAATTGGCAAAGGCTAAGGCAAAGGCATTAAAAGACAAAAAGGCATTTTTGGCACATTTATTTATGAAAATAAAGGAAATTAGGAGAAAAGGAAGGTAAAAGGTCACAGGTTGCCTGTGAGGAGGAAATTGAAGGCAAAAAATGGAAAATAAAGAAATTAGAGGCCTCATGCATAAAAAGGCTTCTGAGGATCAGTTCATGTTTTTTGTCAAGTTCAAGTTTGGAGCTCTCTCATTATTCTCTCTCTTTCTCACTCTCTTGGTCACTTAGAGTTTTCTTCGAGCACTCTAGTTGGAGCAAAGGAAAGGGAAAGCAAGGAAAGGAAAGGAAAAGCAAGCAAGGATAAAGGAAAGGAAATCAAGACTCAAGCAGCTTCAGCAGGAATATTTGCATGTAACCTTTTGCATTTGTGATTTCCTAGTTGGTTTGGACATGCATGGCTTTGCATGTTGGTGTATGGTTCTCTTGTTGTTAGTGGCATGGTTTTGTCAGGGTATGACAGTGGATTTCAGCATAGCCTACCCTTTTTCTAGATGCCATGGTATGTTGGGATTTTTATTTTGATTTTGGAACTTTGGAATTGCCATATGGATTTCAGAATCTGGGGCAAAGGTGGTCTCAAGGTTCATTCCTAAAGGCCTAGGAATCCCTTGACCAATTTTGGCAGGATACATGGTAAAGCATGAAGGAGCAGTCTCGATTTAGGGCCTAGTGATCCAGGTTTGGATTGCGGTAAATCCTGAGAGACAGGGAGACAAAAAATTGCTCAAGTATAGTGATGGATTCCAGATAGCATTCCAAGTTCTATTCGGTTGCAACCGGAGCACCGGTTTTGGTGTAATTACGGTTGGATGAGGGTGGAGGTGGTTTAACCTCTTGATTCCCTTGTTTGTTCTTGGATTGGTTGTTCTATGAGATCCCACATTCATGCTTGGAATATGGTACAGGAGTGACTGGCTGAAAGAGAGATTTGGTTCAGCCATGTCTATGGGTGGGTGGTACATGGAAGTCTTGAACCTGGTCGGATTTGCCTATGATTAATAAAAGCTAAGTTCTCTTACTTTTGCACTGATTTATATGTGGATTTAATGGTTGTAATATCGTTGATATTTATATGGTTTTATGCTGGTTGTAAGCATGGTTGAATGACTAGTTCATGTCATGGTTATTTCATATATTTACTTGTAACTATTAAATGGATGGATGCAAGACCAAATTGATGACGTAGTAGTTCAATGGAGAAGGAGGTGATCCTTCTAGCTATGTTTCATAAGTTGTTTCAATCATTTATGCTCTATCTTATATCCTAGACTTGTAGGTTGCATTGATGCCAAGTGTTAGATAGAATGTCAGTCCCGGTTGGGGATGCTTAGGCCTAGTCCTAAGGGTGATTTTTGATTGATCAACATTTTTGTTATGTTTTGAATGAATTCTGGAAGTTACAACAAGTTCTGGGAAGAGGCCAGGATTCTGGGCTAGAAAAGTGGCTTAAATCTCGGGTCACTGGCACAGAACTGGCAATTTTGGTCCATAGTCACTGGCAGGCAGGCCTATGAGAGCGACTTTTGGTTGTTAGTTGCTCCCTTTCCCATAGCATGAGAGAGACTATGGCCTAAGAGTTGAAGAATAGCAGTGGGACCTAGGGAAAGGTTGTTTGAGTAGCTGACTTGTCTCCTAATGGTTTTGTTGATGATGTTGGATGACTGTATGTGATGTTTCGTTGATTCCACTTCCTCAAGGTGACATAGGAGGTTGAATATGATTGTAGTAGTATCTCTCCTCATGTTTAATCTTATTGGAATGGTTACTTTGGGTAGACCTGGGAGGGGGTGCCACAAATTGGTATCAGAGTATGGTTACGCTCTCTTTGGGTCATATCTGATGCTACAGATATGGATGAACGTGTTTGTCACGCATGCATGTCATTTGCATGTGTGGATCTTACACTTGTGTTCCATGTGCTTGTTGCACTGCATCATATTGATCATGGTAGTAGTAAGGTTATCATGAGGAACTTGATATCAATTTTATGGAATGCATCGTCATGGGTATATGACTGGTTATACAATTATATACAACTTTATTACATCCTTGTACGCTGGGTTGCATTCCTATTTATTTGATTACATGCATTAGCCTTGTATGTTGATTACAAGAATTGATCGCTTATGCTCAACTACATGCGATTATGCATATGTGTAGTTGATTAGGCATTTCTTATGCAAGTGGATAGTTGCATGAGGCAGTGTGTATATTGGAGTAATGGTTGTTGTCATGCATGAGGTCATAACATGAGTTGTTGATATGACCTTGCATTAATGAATGGACCCTAGTTAATATGATGGTTATGCATTAATGCACTTATTGATATATGTCTATATGTTATTATGGTTGTGTTGTACATGCATCACGCTGATTTGATGATCTTGCAGACAAGGTATCCTCCCCGAGTATGCTAAGGTTCGTTGGTTTATGGTGATTTGGTTTAGCTGACACAGTATGCCTTGCAGGAAAGAGATCAAATGGCTAGCAAGGTGGTAGACTACATAGAATCTCCCTATGCATCAAATGGGCAGGGTGATGTGAGGCACTCTTCTGACTTGGTAGAAACATTGAGAAGCCTAAAGGAAGAAATAAGGAGTTGCAAAGCAGACAATGACAAAATCATGCAGGCACAAGAGAAACAAGCAGAGGTGAATGCGATATTACTTCAGAGTTTGTCAGATTTGCAGCAATGTGGACCTCTTCGAATCAGCCATGAACATGAGAACAAAACTAATGGGGCATATGGAAGTAGGTCTCGTAGTAAACATAGGTCAGATAGATCTGACACTATCAGAGATGGCAGGATGTTGGACACTCTGGATAGGAGGGGTGACAGACATAGGTATTACTCTAGTTTTGGTTCTGATAGACATCATGATCGTCATCTTTATCATCCGTACAAGAGGAATGATAGGGATACTTGCTGGATGAGTTCAAGAAGGCAAAGCCACCTACCTTTGATGGAGAGATGAAGAAATCACAAGATGTGGAGGCTTGGTTGCTCGGCATGAGGAAATTCTTTAGATTAGATGATTACTCAGAAAACATGAAAGCAAGGATAACCCTTTTCAGTCTCAAAGGTAAAGTGGATATTTGGTGGGAAGGCGTGAAGAATTTCAAGGACATACATGAGGATGATTTGACTTAGCATGTGTTTGAAAGGCTCTTCAAGAAGAAGTACTTGTCTAAGAGGTATTATGATGATAGAGCTAAGGAGTTTTATGAGTTGTGGATGGGCTCTATGACAAATGAGGAGTATACTATCAGATTTTTGGAGTTTTTGAGATATGTGCCATGCCTTAGAGAGGAGGAGGACAAGGTTTAGAGATTCATCAGTGGATTGTCAGTTGCATACAGAGATCGAATTGAGTTCGATGAGCCTCGATCATTGGAGGAGACCATCTGAAAGTTGAAGCATTGTTATGAGTAGTCGAAGTGTAAAGTTGAGCCGAAGCATGACTTGAAAAGAAACAACAAAGCTAAAGGAAAATGGCCACCAAAGTGAGGAAGACCTCAAGATGCCAGTGAGAAAGATAATGTAATCCTTACAAGAGATTCAATACAGCTTAGAAGCGACGTGGAGAGCAGTAGGCTAGAGGTGGTGGTAGGGAACCATTGTAGTGTTGGATATGTGGTAAAAATCAACTTAAGAGGGATTGTCCACAGTATCAAAGTGGTGGTAGACCCCATATCTATAGTGCTCAGGAGGCACATACAGTTAGTGATGTTGGTCATCGCATTCCTCGGATTTATGCGGCTATGGACAATAGGCAGGGGGATCATCAAGCATTGATCATTGAGATAGACGGTGAGCTTTGTGATCAAGTTGTTTCTATTTTGATTGATCTTGTATCTAAATATAGGTATATTAATCTTTACCTGGTGGATAAGTATGGTTTGAGAAAAGAAGTGCATGCAGATTCTTGGTTGGTATAGTTGGCTACAGGCACAAAGAAGTGAGTTCACCATTGGGTAAGAGCTTGTGCATTTGAGTTAAATGATATGCCTACAACAATACATTTGAATGTATTGCGATTGGGATCGTATAGTATGATTTTGGTTATGGATTGGTTATACCTTCATAGAACCAAAGTGGATTTCTTCGACAAGGCCATTGAGTGTGTGGATGATAATGGGGAAAGAGGACCTTGCAGGGAAAGAAGAAGCCTACATTAGTGAGGATGGTTACTGCTATGAAAGCTAAAAGTAGTTGCAGAAAAGGTTGTGTGATGTTTGCAGTACACATTTCTAGTGACAAGGGTAAGGAGGTTGAGGATGTGGATGTGTTGAGTTGGTACCTAGTATTGTAGTAGTTTTTGGATGTATTTCCTGAGGACATTTCAGAGTTGCCACCTCACAGGGAGGTAGACTTTTCTATTGATTTGGTACCAGGGGCAGCTCCAGTATCAAAAGCACCTTACAAGATTAGCACACCTGAGTTGGTAGATTTGAAGTTGCAGCTAAAGGAAATGTTGGATAAAGGATACATCAGACCCAGTGTATCACCTTGGAGTGCACCAGTGTTGTTTGTAAATAAGAAAGATGGTACTCGTAGGTTGTGCACTGATTATAGTCAATTGAACAAGGTAACGATCAAGAACAGGTACCCTTTGCCGAGGATTGATGATTTTTTTTATCAGCTAAAGGGAGCAATAGTGTTCTCTAAGATCAACTTGAGATCAGGATACCATCAAGTATGCATCAAGGAAGAGGATATCTTCAAGACCTTGTTTAGGACCAGGTATGGGCATTATGAGTTTGTTGTTGTTCCATTCGGTTTGACTAATGCTCTAGCTACATTCATGTGTTTGATGAATAGTGTGTTGCGTCCTTATTTGGACAAGTTTGTTATTGTATTCATTGATGACATATTGGTAAATTCTAAGAATGAGGAAGAACATGTCGAACATTTAGCAGCAGTGTTGAGATTGCTAAGAGAGCATCAGTTGTATGCTAAGCTTAGCAAGTGCAACTTCTTTAAGACTGAGGTACAATAATTGTGACATGTTGTCTCCAAGGAAGGCATAATAGTAGATCCAGAAAAGATAAGGGTCATCATGGAATGGACAGCGTTTAAGAATGTAGGTGAGGTGAGATCATTGATGGGATTAACAGGTTACTACAGGAGGTTCATCAGGAACTTCTCACGCATTGCATATTTTATTACATCATTGCAATGGAAGGGTAAGAAGTTTGAATGGATGGTGAAATGTGAAGATAGTTTTGAGCAGCTTAAGTAGTTGTTGACACATGCACCAGTGCTAAAGATTGTGGATCTGGACAATGAGTTTGTGGTGTGTACAGATGCTTGCAAAAGGGGAATTGGTGGAGTTCTCATGCAAGAAGGACAAGTAGTGTGCTGTGAGTCATGTTAGCGCTTGGAATTCACCTAGGCTGAGATAGACAAACTCTCAAGGCTACATCAAACCATTTCACCTCGTAGCTAGCCCTACGAGGTATGAGAAGGCTCTCTCAGGTCAGATTCGGTAGATCTTTCAATAGGATGAGCTGACCCAATTAGGAATAAAGATCTTTAGGCTAGTAAATTGATATAGGAAGGTTTTTGCTTGGGTTTTAATTAAATGACGGGGTCTTTTCTGGGCTGCATGGGCAAAATCACAGCTTTGAACAGAGAAATATAATGACCAACACAGATTTTTAACTAGGCAAGGTAGGCAAGCAATTTACACCAAATCTAGATTTAAATGGGATGGCAAATGGTGAGGAGCTAAGGAGGGCAATAAACTTTGAATCCTCCTTAAACAGGAAAAACAGAATATGAGCAAATTTTAGTAGGGGATGCATACTTCTGGATTTCCTACTAACACTTCTTTCTCCATTAGATATATCAGAGTGATGAAACAATGACATTTTTATCTTTTTTTTTATGAGACATAGGAAAAAACCTAGCTAAATCAACATACCAATGAATCTCAGCAAACAGAGCTGTGAAATTCCATTAAATTCTCTGTCAAAGACTGTACAAGAAAGCTCTGCTACGCTCCAGCAGCTCCCAGCACTCAGAAAAAATCTCTCCCCTGACTCTAACCCTCTCTCCTTTTTAACTCATTACAAATGAATTTGTTTTATAATAAATACAATGCTGCCCAAAACAGGGGCGCTGTTTTTTTTAACTAACATCACAAGAATGTTTCCTTTTTTAAATATATGAAACAAAACACAGCTGGGGGAAAACCAATCGACCCCAAGACCCGGCCCCTTTTTTTATCATTACTAACAAAATAAACTAAAAAAAAAAAAAAAAAATCAATCAGCGCTTCCTGAAGAGAGAATAGCGCTCTGTCCACTGAAATCTATTGATGATTTGGCTAATTTCAAGGCAAATCTGGTGCTAAGATCTCATAGAATCAGGGCTACGGATTAAAATAGGCAAATGCGTTTCTTTTGAAATCCTCTGCTGGCTAACACATGGAGCGCAGATCTTCATAGGATCAGGATTGAAATCAAATCACATTCTTTGGCTATGATAGACAACACAAAATCCTCCATTTTCTATTAAAGATAGAAAGCTTTTCATTATTCCAGCGTGAAGACCGAAATAGGCAAACGATCCTTGACTGCCACTTTGCAACTGCTCTCAATTTCTGGAGATACGTTCTGCTGCTTTACTAAAATACGGGTCAAACCGCCACATGCATGCATAACGCAATAACTGCCACCTAAGAAATGACCTCTGTATCGGTTGGAGTTGAGAGAACTGAGGCTATCCGTAAAGATTTTGTAACATGCGGGCCGCTGTAATCTAGCCACTTTCATCTGCATTGCCACGATGATTCAATGATGATTTAAACCATGTCCAGCTATTGACTGTAATCTGTAGCTTTCAATATTTATCAGAAATCTACATTAGGCGAAAATAACCACAAATTTTGACATCTGACATTGAATGGAGTTTTTCCTTCGAAATTCTGCCAATCGTCTTTAAATACGAAATTATTGATCTTTTTTAATGCGTTGCTCCTGAGAGAAGAAAAGTCGTGACAACTTCATGTTGAGGAAATATTAGGGGAAGAAGAAAAACACAAGATAGGAAAAAACATTGTAGCCATTGACAATTTGCGCCCAAAACGGTCCACAATAGTTGCTGACAATAGAAGCCCAGGAATCTCTGCAAAACTTGAAAAAAAACATCCCTGTGAAGACTACTCTCATCGGAAGCAATTAAAGGCATAGTGTCTGATGTGCAATTCCCACCAGTATCTACTTTTGTTACAAATTGCAGTTCAGATGGTTTTTCCAAATATTTTGTCATTACATCTATATCAACCAAAGCTTCATCTACGTCTTTGATTAGTGTGCAATTGCTTTCAAGCATGTTTTCTTTGCTGAGAGCAGGAGCAGATACCACGCATTCCGCTCTATACTTGTCATCAGATGGCAGAGTCGTTTTGATACTATATGAAATTGAGCATTTAATATTTCTGAATTCCATTTGGAGTCCACTATATCTGCTTTTTGACCATAGACAGTTTCCATCGCTTGTTTTGACTCCGCTCTGGCTTTCTTTGGCGAATTTTCACTGACATCTGCATTCCCCTTTTCCTTGTATATCACAGGAGACCCAGATGGGACATTTCCAGAATAGTCACGACGATCAAGTGGTTCATTATTATACACTGCACTTTGATTAGTAGAATCAGTTTGCTCAGACATTAACCCCCTCCATTGTCAAAGAAGATCACTTTTCAAGTCATAATATCCCAAAGAAATTATGTTCAGAAAAGAATAGAGCTCTCACAACACTGAAAGAAAGCGAAATGCCTCAGAACAGCAAGTCCTTGGAAAACCAAAATCACGGACTTGAGCTCACTGGAACTCCAATATGTTTGAAATGGAAAGAATGTGCCCTTCATACATCGCAAGGGCTCCAATCACTAAAGAAAAATGCAATGTAAATACTAAATGAAGAATCCAGAATGGCTGTTTAAAGGAACATCGCAGCAGCCTTTGGATCCTTTCATGCTTTCAAGGTTATCTCGATGTCCAGAACAGCAAATAGCAGAAATTAAAGAAGAAAATGAAGTCTCCAAAGGCTCACATCGCCATAAATGAAGTTGGCAACCAGCATTAATATCAATAAACCTTAAGTAACCATTACCAGTGCCAGCAACAAGCTTTTCTTCGGCCTCCATGTAATGCATACAAGTATACAAGCTTCCATGAAATCCAGTAGAGAGTATACCTCCAGATAATGTTGTACTGTTTACTCCACTTACAACTTCATTACCCTCCCTAGACACTGAAGGTATGCTAGAGCCCATAGAAGGAGAAGTAGTTTCTGAAGGTTCAGACAATATGAAAGTCGGTTGCCAGTTGAAGAGCTGAAGAACAAATTACATAATCTGAAAAGCAACATTTAATGATTTCTTCTTCAAAACCCTGTTTTGAAGAAGAATCAATCGCACACTGTCATGAGACGGAGTCTAACAAGTCACAAAAATTGAATGAGCACGAGCAAAACTATCTGACGCATGATCTTCAGCTAGCAATAATTATACATGCATTGAAGATGTGGAGACATTATCTTCTGGGCATGAGGTTTACATTCATGAGCGATCACAGTGGGTTGAGGTATTTGTTTGACCAGCCGAATCTAAATGTCATGCAAGCTAGATGGTTGGCTACCCTTAGTGAGTTTGACTTCAAGATTAGATACATCAAAGGGAAGGAGAATTGGGTTGCATATGCTCTTAGCACAAAGGTACAGGTAAATCCTATAGCAGCTGTAAGCTCCTATAGGTACAGAGTTACAAGATAGGGTCTTGCATGCAGGACAACAAGATGATAAATACATGGAGATCATGCAAAGGTTACAACATAGTACAGGCATAGGTACAGGTTTAGGTGTAGGTACAAGTGATCAGGATACATATTATCATCTCATGGCAAATGACTTGGTGAGGTTTTGAGAGAGGATCTATGTTCTGAATTGCAGTGAGCTCAAGAAGCTTATCTTGAGGGAGTTTCATGTGAAACCATATTCGGGTCATCCAGGATATCAAAAGACATTGACGACGGTGAAGAAGTTTTACTATTGGTTGAATCTGAAGAAGGAAGTGGTTGAGTTCGTGGCTAGATGTTTAGACTGTCATCAGGTAAAGTCGGAATGCAAGCATCGAGGTGGTATACTACAGCCTATTGCGATTCTGGAATGTAAATGGGAGATCATTTCCATGGATTTCATCACAGATATTCCGAGGACAGTGAAGCAACATGATTCTATTATGGTCGTGGTCGATAGGTTGAGCAAGGTAGCTCACCTCATTTCGGTGAAGACTACATATTCAGCCGGTGAGGTAGCACAAGTGTTCATCAAGGAGATAGTGAGACTACATGGTGTTCCAAAGAAGATTGTGTCAGACGGGGATGCAAAGTTCACTTCCAAGTTTTGGAACAAGCTATTTGCAGGCTTGGGTACAGAGTGGCCTTCAGCATAGGTTATCATCCGTACACAGATGGTTAGATAGAGAGGGTCAACAGGATCTTGGACGATATGTTGAGGATGTACGTATTGCACCAGCAAAGGAAATGGGAGGAGTATCTTTTATTGGTTGAGTTCACGCATAATAATGGTTATTATGGGTCCTTGAGGATGAGTCCTTTCAAGACATTGTATGTATAGAGTTGTAACACTCCCATCAACTGGAGTGATCCAGTGAATAGGGTACTTATTGGACCGGACATGTTGGCAGACATGGAGCAGGAAATGCAGATTATAAAGAAGAATCTCAAGGAAACACAGGATAGATAGAAGAGTTATGCAAATCAGCGTAGGGTGTTCAAAGAGTTTCAGGTTGGGGAGCATGTGTATTTGCGCATCAAGCCCAAGAAAAGCTCTTTGAGGATTAGTTCATGTGCCAAGTTGGCACCATGGTATTGTGGGCCTTTTGAGATCCTTGAGAGGATTGGACCAGTGGCATATCGACTTGCACTACCTCCAACAATGAAAATCCATGGAGAAAGAAGGAGAGTTCCAGCCGGAGCCTCAGTGCATATTGCAACGAAAACATCTCATGCTTAGGAACAGAGCCATAGAGCAAGTTAAAGTGAAGTGGAAGCACTTTGGGCCTAAAGAAGCTACATGGGAGATGGCAGATCAGATGCAGGCCCTATATCCTTCATTGTTTGTCAATTGAGGCAAAGCAGTTTTGGTTTGATGTTGGTTTATGTTTGGCATATGTTTTGCTAATGTTTTGATATATATGTATATGTATATGGATGTAAATACACCCATGAGTTAAGTTATAAAGCTCCAATAAGCGATATGGTTACTATATTGTCATGTTGTCATGATGTTTTGCTTTTGAGCAGGTTCTTCATTGTAAATACTGCAATGAGCTAAGTTATAAAGCTCCATAGGAAGTATGTTTGATTTTCAACAATTTTGTTAAGGTCTTGGTGTGGTTTAACACCGAGGATGGTGTTCCCCAAGGGGGAGGGTTATGTAACAGACTTGGTGAAAAGTTAATGTAATAAAAGTTAATAAAGGAAAAATAAGACCACGGTTAAGGGACACTTATTCCAAGATGAATGTTGGGCAAATATATCCAAGTGGACATCACTGGATGTGTGTTTTGGCTAAGGAAAATTGGCAAAGGCTAAGGCATTAAAAGGAAAAAAGGCATTTTAGGCACATTTATTTATGAAAATAAAGGAAATTAGGAGAAAAGGAAGGTAAAAGGTCACAGGTTGCATGTGAGGAGGAAATTGAAGGAAAATAATGGAAAATGAAGAAATTAGAGGCCTCATGCATAAAAAGGCTTATGAGGATCAGTTCATGGCTTTTATCAAGTTCAAATTTGGAGCTCTCTCATTATTCTCTCTCTCTCTCTCTCTCTCACTCTCTTGGCCACTTAGAGTTTTCTTGGAGTACTCTAGTTGGAGCAAAGGAAAGGGAAAGGAAGGAAGGAAAGGAAAAGAAAGCAAGGATCAAGGAAAGGAAATCAGTACTTAAGCAACTTCAGCAGGAATAATTGCATGTAACCTTTTGCATGTGTGATTTCCTAGTTGGTTTGGACATGCATGGCTTTGCATGTTGGTGTATGTTTCTCTTGTTGTCAGTGGTGAGGTTTTGTTGGGGTATGACGATGGATTTCAGCCTAGCCTAACATTTTTCTGGATGCTATGGTATATTAGGATATTTATTTTGGTTTTGGAACTTTGGAATTGTTGAATGGATTTTGAAAGCTGGGGCAGAGGCGGTCTCAAGGTTCATTCCAAAAGGCCTAGGAATCCCTTGACTGGTTTTGGCGGGATACACGGTAAAGCATGAGGGAGTAGTCTCGGTTTAGGGCCTAGTGACCCAAGTTTGGATTGCGGTAAAGCCTGAGACACAAGGAGACGGAAAATTCCTCAAGCATAGTGATGGATTCTAGATGGCATTCCAAGTTTTGTTCGATTGTGATCGAAGCACCGGTTTCGGTGTGATCACGGTTGGATGAGGGTGGAGGTGGTTTAACCTCTGGATTCCCTTATTTGTTCTATGAGATCCCACATTCATGCTTGGAATATGGCACGGGGGTGTTTGGCTGAAAGAGAGATTTGGTTCAACCATGTCTATGGTCGGGTGGTATGTGGAAGTCTCGAACCTGGTCGATTTGCCTATGATTAATAAAAGCTAAGTTCTCTTACTTTTGAACTGATTTATATGTGGATTTAATGGTTGTCATATCTATGATATTTATATGGTTTTATGTTGGTTATAAGCATGGTTGAATGATTAGTCCATGTCATGGTTATTCCATATATTTACTTGTAATTGTTAAATGGATGGATGCAATACATAATTGATGATGTAGTAGTTCAATGGAGAAGGAGGTGATCCTTCTAGTAATGTTTCATAAGTTGTTTCAGTCATATATGCTCTATCTTGTATCCTAGACCTGTAGGTTGCATTGATGCCAAGTGTTCGACAGAATGTCGATCCCGAATGGGGATGCTCAGGCCTAGTCCTGAGGGTGATTTTTGATTGATCAACATTGTTATTATGTTTTGAATGAATTCTGGAAGTTACAACAAGTTCTGGTCAGAGGCCAGAATTCTGGGCTAGAAAAGTGTCTTAAATCCTGGGGTCGTTGGCACTGAACTGGCAATTCTAGTCCACATTCATTGGCAGGCAAGACTGTGAGAAACTTTAGGTTGTTAGTCGCTCCCTTGCCCACAGCATGAGAGCAACTATGGCCTAAGAGCTGCAAAATAACAGTGGGACCTAGGGACAGGCTGTCTAAGTGGCTGACTTGTCTCTTGAGAGCTCTGTTTATGATGTTGGATGACTGTATGTGATGTTTCGTCGATTCCACTTCCTTAAGGTGACATAGGAGGTTGAATCTGATGGTAGTAGCATCTCTCCTCATGTTTACCTTGGTTGGCATGGTTACTTTTGGTAGACATGGGAGGGGGTGTTACACAACTCGTGAGTTCCATCTCTTTTTTATTGACCTAGAGCCTCAGTCGCTCCCTTGCTAAGGCTTCTAAGCAGCTAAAACCCTCCATTCGCTCCCACAGGCCTACTTCACAACAACTGGGGACTTTTCCAGTCAGTTCTATGCTAGAAACCCCGAATTCTGAGCCACTTTTTCAAGGCTAGGGCTCGGGCCTCTGCCCAAAACTTAGTAAAACTTCTAGAAATAATAAATAACATAAAGACAAAGGTTCTAAACCAAAACTGGAACCAGAACTTGACTTGAACTCTCTCAATGAGGACTAACATTATGTCAAACACATGGTAAACATGCAACCTACAGGTCATGAATGCATATCTGAACATAGAGATCTGAAGCTTACCTGAGGTTTGACAAGAAGGATCAATGCCTTCTCACAATAGCTATCATAACACCAAGCATTCATAAGAAAAAACATGATAAGATCCATACTTATATATGTCAAATAACCATGCTTATAACCAACATATAACCAAATCAACAACGATAATTTAACAACCATTAAAGCCACATAAATATAAGTGTATTTACTTATCAAACGCAAGAGAAACTTATCTCTTATTAAACATATGAAAAATCCAACCAAATCAGGGACTTCCACTTACCACCCAACCATAGATTGAGCTTAACCAAATCTTTTCCCCTGCCAACCACCCTCTTGCCATATTCCAAGCATGAATGTGTGATCTCATGGGATAAACCAATCCATAAACAACCAAGGGAATCCAAAGGCTAAACCACCTCCACCCTCACCGTATCATGATCACACCTAAACCAGTTCCAAGATCATAAAACCAAACCGAGCTTGGATGCCTCCTAATTCCTTCATCATCCCTTGAGGATTTTTCCTGTCTCCACCCACTTGCTAAGGGATTTCTCTAGAAAGCCATCTCCACCCCCAACTCTTGGGATTTTCTTGAGACCACCTCTATCAGATCCAAAACCTTCCGGCAATCTAAAGCTCAAACCAAATGAATGAAACCCATTGCACCATGGCTATTTAAAAATGGCAAGGCAAGGCTAAAAACACTGTCAAAACCCGACAAAATCCATGCCACTGACAACAAATAAACCAAATATACACATGCATGCCAAAACTAGCTAGGAAATCATACATGCAACCTGTTACTTGAAAATATTCCTCTTGAAGTTGCACGATCCAACCTTTCCTTGCTTGATCATTGCTTTCCTTCGCTTTCCTTGTCCTTCCTTTGCTTTCCTTGTCCTTCTTTGCTTTATTTCTTTCATTCTCCTCTTCGTGCTCTTCTCCTCTCTGAGACTAATTCTAAAACTCAACTGACAAAAAAGGCTACAAACTAATGCTCTGAACCCTTTTTATCATTCATTCCTCCAATTTCTTCATTTTTCCTTTATTTTCCTTCAATTTCCTCCTCACATGCAACCTGTGATTTTTCACCTCCCTTTTCTCCTAATTTCCTTTATTTTCATAATTAAAGTGCCAAAAGAACATGTTTTCCTTTTCAAAGCCTTTTCCAATTTTCTCTTAGCTATAAACACAACAAGATGCCCAGTAGGATATTTTTCCCAACATTCAACTTAGAATAAGTGTCCCATGACCTTGGTCTTATTTTTCCTTTACTAACATTATTAGATGAACTTTTAACCCGGGGTTGTTATAGACCCCTCCCCCTTAGGGGAACACCGTCCTCGGTTTTCTTTGACACCTATAATTAGAAAAACTGCTGAAAAGCAAAAACAGATTACCTATGGAGCTTTATAACTTAACTCGTTGCAGTATTTACAATGAATAACCTACTCAAAAGCAAAACCATCATGACAAACATGACACATGTAACAACCCTGGTCAAAAATCTATGTAATAAAGTTAATAAAGGAAAAATATTAACCAAGGTCATGGGATGTGTATTACAAGCTGAATGTTGGGAAAAAACATAGTTCTGGGGATGACTTGTGATAAATTAATCGCTATGGAAATTGACAAAGACTTTTGAAAGGCATGAGGCATTAATTTGCATTTTATTTATGAAAATAGGAGAAAACGAAGGTGAAAGGTCACAGGTTGCATGTGAGGAGGAAATTGAAGGAAAATAATGGAAAATGAGGAAAATAGAGGCCTCATCGATAAAAAAGCTTATGAGGATCAGTTTGTAACTTTTTGTCAATTTTAGATTGGAACTCTCATTCCATTGTCACTCTCTCTCTCTCTCTCATACTCTTGGACACTTAGTGTTTTCTTGGAGCACTATTGGAGGAGTGTGCCATACTTGGGACTTGGAGAAAGAAGGCAAAGGAAAAGCAGGAAAGCGTAAGAGGACATCATGATCAACAACTACAATGGGTTTTGCTTGCAAGTACCGAGTTACATGTATGATTTCCTTGCTAGTTTTAGCATGCATGGCATATGCATGTGGTTTATTGGTCATGATTTGTCATTGGCATTGAGGATTGCTTTGATTGACAATGGTTTTGACTAGCCTTTCCATTTATTAGATAGCCATGGTGTTGTGTTTTCTAGTTGTGGGTTGAGTTACTAGTCGTGGAAGCCTTCATTTGAGAAACGCTCTAGAAATATGACAACAATTGTGGGTTGAGTTACTAGTCCTGGAAGCTTTGGTTGGAACAAATGCTTTGGAGCCCTAAACAGCTTGAGTAGAGACCGATCTGGTGATAGTTAGTCATGTCCGACCATGAGGTGGAATCACTGGCTGAGGGTTGGGGTGGTTTGGCCTCTAGAAGAGCTTGTTTGGTTTTCCTTTATGTGTTTCATGAGATCCCACATTCATGCTTGGAATATGGCACGGAGGTGACTAGCTCAAAGAAAGATTTGGTTCAGCCTAGTCTATGGTCGGTTGGTACATGGAAGTCCCTCAATTGGTCGGATTTGCATATGTTAATAAGAGTTATCTTCCCTTGGTATTTTCATCAGTAAATGTACTTGATGTTATGTGGTTTTAATGGTTATTTCCTCGTTGATATATCTCTTACTATTTGTTGGTTATAAGCATGTTTTATGAAAATTATGATGTATAGCTCTTATCATGTTTGATTAGTGTGCGAAACAATAATGAATGAATGACCTAATAGAGGATAATGTAGTGAATGTGAGAAGGTAGCAATCCTTCTTAATGATTCTCAGATAAGTACGAGACCCCTATGCTCAGATCTGTTGTTGAGACCTATAAATTAAATATTTGTGATATGTTTGATGAAATGTTTGTCATGGTTGGTGGGGGTTTGGTCAATTACTTGTTCAATTTTTTGCGTTAATACCTTTGTTTCACTATTATTTATCATTTATGGAGGTCTCATGGAGTTCTAGGCAGAGGCTTGAGTCCTGCCCCTAAAAAGGTGTCTCGGAATCTAGAGTCGCTGGCACAAAACTACGTGAAAAGGTCCATAGTGGTTGGGAGGCCTTGTTGTGGGAGCGACTCGAGGGTCTCAGTCGCACTGTTGCCTTGTCATGGGAGCAATTGGGGTGTTAGGCCAGTGAATAAGAAAGTTCTCTCAGGGGTTGGACACCTGAAGGGGTTGGTTGGCTCCTGAAGGTCCTACAACTTCTGAGAATGGTCAGTTTGGTGTTGTCATGTCGATTCCACTTCCTTAACTCTACATGGGGAGTCAAATCATATCATAGTAACTCTTTGTCACATGTTTGCCCTGATGGACCAATTAGCTTGGGTAAATGTGGGAGGAGGGTGTTCTCAGAGTGGTATTAGAGCATGGTTTTGTTCTCCTTAGGAGATGTCTGATTTCCATTCTAATTTGATGAATGTATTATCATATGTACATGTCGAAGTGGTATATGTGTCTGTATACTTGAGGTCTAAGTTCTTATTGTGCATGCATGGTGGTGGTCATGGTTGCCATTGTGATGTCATGCATCAATTGATGGTGTTGTTGTCAGAATGTGTCATCATGATTGCATGTTAGTGTTTGTATGTGTTGTGTATGAAGGTGAGTCATACATATGTTATTATGCATGCATCTTGTCTAGGTGGTGTTGTAATTATGGCATTGTGCATGGTAACTAGATGATGGTTGGGATGATGTCTATATATTGTGATTATTATGATTATACATGTATTGTGCTAATTTGGTGGATCTTGCAGACGAGATATCTTCCCCTGAACTACACTAAGGTGTGTTGGTTTGCTTATGATTTGGTTTAGATGATATGATATACCTTGCAAGAAAATAAGAACGAAGATGAATAACATAATGGTAGAATATGGTTCACTGGATTCTCCCTATGGATCAGATGAGCATCATTTTGTTGGGCAATCTTCTCACATAGCAGACACGTTGATAATTTTGAAGGCAGAAATAAGGAGTCACAAAGAAGATAATGATAGGATCATTTAAGCATAGTAGAAACAAGCATAAGTCAATGCAATAATCCTTCAGAGCTTGTCAGGCTTACAGAGACAGGGACCACTTCGGATCAGCCATGGAGAGGAGGATTAGACTAATGGGGCATATGGTAGTATATCTCATGGTAGGCATAGTTTGGATAGAGATGACATGGTCAGAGATGGAAAATTCTTGGATACACCTGATAGTTGAGGCAGTGGACATGGGATTTACTCTAGTTCTAGTTCAGACAAGTATCATGGTCAACATCATTATCATCCTTATAAGAGGAGTGATAGGGGGTATTTGCTGGATGTGTTCAAGAAAGCAAAGCCACCTACATTTAATGGATACATGAAGAAGTAACAGGATGTCGAGCATGGTTGCTTGGAATGAATAAGTTCTTCAAATTTCATGATTAATCGGCGAATATGAAGGCCATAACATCTATGTTCAGTCTTAAAGGTAAAGCAAAAATTTGGTGGGAAGACGTGAAGAATGTCAGAGGTATTCATGAAAAGGAGTTGTCTTGGAATGAGTTCGAGATACTTTTTAGGAAGAAGTACCTATCAGAGAGATACTATGACATCAAATTAAAGGAATTTTATGAGCTAAAGATAGGATCTATGACTGGTGAGGAGTACACTAGTACATTTTTGGAGTTATTGTGATCTGAATTGGATCCATAAAGAATAATCAAAAGAACCATGGTTGTACCAAGTCAGGACAGACTTCAAAGAATTTAGAGTAGCGATCCAAAACACCTCTAAACCAGTGGCAGTTGGCAGCCAGCATGGAACGATGAGGACCTCAGTCAAAGCGTCCTAACCGAGGCCCACGGAGACTGTGCGGGAGGTGAAATTAGCCCCTGGGAAGCCCGGATCAGGAAATGGAGGGAGTTTTTGATGCGCAATTGCGCATCGCTGGGAAAAACCTTCGAAAAGGAGGAGCCCCGAGAGCTCGGTTGCATGGGAGCCAGGAAAACCATCGGAAAAAGGCTAAAGGCTAAGGCAAGACCTGCGCTCTAAAAACCGGCGATATTCATCGAGGGCATCCTTGGGTGGTAAGCACATTTGATGAAAACAGAGCAATTCCACTCAGTGCCCGATGCGTGGCAAGCGGAGGAGAGAGAAAACCGCCACTCATCGCGTGTTAACGGTCGAGCAAGTCAACCACGCGAAATGAGCAGATGGCATTGGATCTGGGGGATTCAGATCTAACGATTGATATCACGCCTGACGGTAAGACCGGATGTAACAAGGGATTAAGTCGCGATTTAAAAGAATTTGAGGTCCGCTTTGACCGCCAAGATGGAGGATGCCTCATTCCACGACGTAACTGAAGAACTGAACCGACAAAGCAAGTTGGCGCAGTTCACAGGAGGACAAGTGGTCACCCCCTGTGAGTCTGATGATGATGCCAAGACAGCGAACTCCAAGTGAAGCTGTAGTAGGCGATCCAACGGAGTTGGAAGAGGAATCGAACAGCAATGAGATTGAGTGTCTTTAAAGCTATGCACAGACCAGCAGAAGAGACACACACACGGAAGAATGGAGAGAGCAGACAAAGAGAGCAAAAAGCAGTAAGAAGACAGAGGGTCCAGCTAACCATAGTCAGCTTCGAAGCACCAGAGGGCTTGAGAATACCAAGCCATCCCTGAAGGGGATCTTTCAGGACCGAGCACCACATTGAGCTCCTTACATTGTAGACCCGAGAGGTCGAAAAGATGGTAAGGACAAGAGTCTGTGTACTCTAGTGCTTGAGGAATCCAAGAACCACCATGCCAAGCTGTCCTATGGCAGGAGACTCATATTGAGCTTCTTCTTTGTAATTCTCTGCTTTAAGACACAATAAAGAAGGCCACCACTGAAAGCTGGACTGGAGATGTAGCCCTAGAGGATAGGGTGAACTCCTTATTAATTTCTTGTGTTCTTATATTTGCTTACTGTGTTTCTCTGTGGTCTTCCATTTCAAGTGTCTATGTATTTTCAATCTGATCGATCCGTTGCTTAAATAACCTAGACACACACCAACACATGAGTCTGTAATACCTCCATTTAATAATTCTTAACTGAGATCACTCATGGGGTGATTATCAGATCATATTGAGATATGTGCAAGGAGGAGAAGGCCAAGATTCAGAGATTCATCAGTGGGTTATTGGTAGCATTCAAAGATAGGATTGAGTTTAATGAGCCTAGATCAATGGAGGAGGCCATCCAGAAGCTAAAGCATTGTTATGAGAAATCAAAGCGCAGATCTGAGATTAAGCCGATCTAGAAAGGCAATGCAAAGAATAAATGAAAATGGGACAACAAGTGAACAAGGCCTCAAGACATAGGTAAAAAAGAGAATGCAATACCACCTAGGAAGTTCAATGCATATGATAGAGGACATGGATTTTAGTCCGAGGAACATGATAAGGGTGCAGGTTGGAATCATTTACAGTGTTGGACTTGTGGCAAGGATCATCATTGTAGATATCGTCCATAACATCAGGGTGGTAGACCAAAAATTTATAGTGCACAAGAAGCACAAACAGTTGGGGATGTTGGGCAAAGAATTCCTAGATCTATGTAGCGCTGGATAATAGGAATGCAGATCACTAGGTACTAGGAAGATAATACAAGTACATGTATGTTATATGTATAATCATGCTACATGTACAAGTATGATACAAGTACATGTATGTTATATGTACATGTATGCTACAGGTGCAAGTTACATGTTACAAGTGTAGTTTCAGGTTACAGGTTAGTGAAGTTGGCTACAAGTACAAAGAAGAGAGTTCATAATTGGGTAAGAGCTTGTGCATTTGAGTTGAATGGTATGTCTACATCCACACATTTGAATGTATTGTCGTTGGGATCGTATAGTATGATTTTGGGTATGGACTAGTTATATATTCACAAGACTAAGGTGGATTGTTATGACAAAGCTATTGAGTGTTTGGATGACAATGGAGAACATAGAATCTTGCAGGATAACAAGAAGGCAACATCAGTTAGAATGGTGACAGTTATACAAACAGAGCACAGTCGTAGAAAAGGGTGTGTGTTATTTGTAGTGCATATTTCCAGTGATAAAGGTAAGGAAGTTGGGGATGCATATGTCTTGAGCGGGTGCCCATTTTTACAACAGTTTTAGGATGTCTTTCCTCCAAAGATTTCAGATTTGTCATCTCATAATGAAGTGGACTTTTCTATTGAGTTGATACCAAGGGAAACACGAGCATCAAATGCATCTTACAGGATGAGCACACCAGAGTTAGTGGAATTGAAGATGCAGTTGAAGGAAATGTTTGACAAGGGGTATATTAGGCCGAGTATATCACCATGTGGTGCACCAGTGTTGTTTGTGAAGAAAAAGGATGGTACTCTGAGGTTGTGCATCAATTATAGTTAGTTGAACAAGGTAACCATTAAGAACAGGTATTTGTTGTCGAAGATTAATGACTTGTTCAATTTGTTGAAGGAAACAACAGTGTTCTTGAAGATTAACTTGAGATATGGATATCATTATGTACGCATTAAAGAATAGGATATTTACAAGACTACTTTCCAGACCAGGTATGGCATTATGAGTTTGTTGTAGTTCCATTTGGTTTGACTAATGCCCCAACTACTTTTATGTGATTAATGAATAGTGTACTGTGACCTTATATGGACGAATTTGTTATTGTATTCATTGATGATATATTGGTATATTTTAAGAATGAGGAAGAACAAGTCGAACATTTAGCAACAGTGTTAAGATTGTTGAGAGAGCATAAGTTGTATGCTAAGCTTAGTAAATTTAGTTTCTTTTAGACATAGGTGCATTACTTGGGACATGTGGTTTCCAAGGAATGGCATAGTAGTGGATATAGAGAAGACAAGGGCTATCATGGAGTGGGTAACTCCTAGGAAAGTGGATGAGGTAAGATCATTTATGGGGTTAGCAGGTTATTACAACAGGCTCATCAAGAATTTATCTCGGATTACATATCCTATTACATCGTTGCAGAGGAAAGGTAAGAAATTTGAATGGATAGAGGAATGTGCAGCCAGTTCTGAGCAGTTGAAGCAGTTGTTGACAAATGCTCTAGTCTTAAAGATTGCAGACCCAGACAAAGAATTTTTGGTATGTACAGATGCATGAAAGAGAGGACTTGGTGGTGTCCTTATGCAAGAAGGACAGGTAGTATGCTATGAATCACATAAACTGAATGAACACAAACAAAATTATCTGACACATGATATTGAGTTGGCAAATATCATCCATGCATTGAAGATGTTGAGACACTATCTTCTTGGCAGGAGGTTTATATTGATGAGTGATCACAATGGATTGAGGTATCTATTCGATCAGCCGAATCTGAATGCTAGGCAAGCTAGATGGTTAGCCATGATTAGTGAGTTTGACTTTGAGATCAAGTAAAGAGAACAGGGTTACAGATGCTCTTAGCAAGAGGATACAGGTGAATCACTTTGTAGCTATGAGCTGTTATGGGACAGACATACATGATTATATCTTATAGGTAGGAAAATAGGATGGTAGGTACATGGACCCTAGGCACAGTTTACAGTAGGGTACAGGTGATCAGGATGTTGACTATCGTCTCACAACGAATGGTTTGGTCAGATTTAGGAACAGGATATATGTGTCAGACAACAATGAGCTCAAGAAGATTATCTCCAGAGAGTTTCATTTGAAACCATATTCAAGTCACCCAAGATACCAGAAGACATTGACAGTGGTAAAGAAGTTTTGTCATTGGCCAAATCTGAAAAAGGACGTGGCAGAGTTTGTGGCTAGGTGCTTGGACTGTCAATAGGTAAAGGTAGAGTGTAAGCATCCAGGTGGATTACTACAATTTATTATGATTCCAGAGTGGAAATGGGAGGTCATTTCTATGTATTTTATTACAGGTTTGTCGAGGACATCTAGACAAAATGATTCTATTATGGTTATGGTTGACAGGTTGACAAAGCTAGCACACTTCATTCGAGTGAAGTTTACGTATTCAGCTAATGATATAGCACAAGTCTTCATCAGGGATATAGTGAGGTTTCATGGTGTTTCGAAGAAGATTATGTCAGACAGGGATGCCAAGTTCACTTCTAGGTTTTGGAAAGAGTTATTTGCAGGTTTAGGTATAGAGTTGGCCTTCAGTACAACTTATCATCCACATATAGATGGACAGACAGAGAGGGTCAACTAGATATTGGAGGACATGTTGAGGATGTATGTGATGCATCAACAACGAAAGTGAGAAGAGTATCTTTCACTGGTTGAGTTCGCTTATAACAATGGGTATCAGGAATCTTTGAGGATGAGTCTATTTGAGGCACTTTATGGGGGGAATTGTAACGCTCCCCATCAATTGGAGTGATCCAGTTAACAGGGTGTTGATAGGACCAAATATGATGGTGGAGATGGAACAAGAAATGTAGGTAATCAAGAAGAATTTGAAGGTAGCACAAGACAAACATAAGAGTTATGAAGATCCAAACATGATGTTTAAGGAGTTTCAGGTTGGGGAACATGTGTACTTTCATATCAAGCCCAAGAAGAGCTCTTGAGGATTGGATCATGTGCCAAGTTGGCACTTCAGTTTTGTGGACCTTTCAAGATTCTTGAAAGGATTGGACCAGTAGCCTATCAACTTGCTCTACCTTCGAAAGTGAAAGTCCATGATGTTTTCCATGTGTCATTGCTTAAGAAGTATGTTAAATATGTTGATCATGTGATTGACTAGTTTGTATTACAGGTGGAGCCCAAAGGAGAATTCCAGTCGAAACCTTAGTGCATATTGTAGAGAAAGATGTTCATGCTCTGGAATTGAGCAATCGAGTAGGTTAAAGTGTTGTGGAAGAACTTTGGGCTCGATGAAGCTACATGGGAGATGGCGATCAGATGCATATTCGCTAGTTGAGAAAATGTTTTTAGTATATGTTTAGATGTAATGTTTTGGTATATGTACATATGTATATGGATGTAAATACTACCATGAGCTGTGTTATAAAGCTCCAATAAGCAGTATGGGTGTCATGTTGTTATGTTGTAATGTTGGTTATGTTGGTTTTCTTTTAGCAAGTTGATCATTGTAAATACTGCATCGAGCTAAGTTATAAAGCTCCATGAGTAGTATGTTTTGCTTTTCAACAGTCTTATTGGTTTTAGGTGTCATTGAATAGTGAGGGTTGTGTTCCCCAAGGGGGAGATTTTTGTAACAACCTTGGTAAAAAATCTTTGTAATAAAGTTAATAAAGGCAAAATATTAAGCAAGGTCATGGGACATGTATTCGAAGTTGAATGTTGGGCAAAAACACATTGATGGGGATCACTTGTGATCAATTAATGGCTATGGAAATTGGAAAAGGCAATGACAAAGGCTTTGGAAAGGCATGAGGCATTAATTGGTATTTTATTTATGAAAATAATGGAAAATAGGAGAAAAGGAAGGTGAAAGGTCACAAGTTGCATGCGAGGAGGAAATTGAAGGAAAATGAGGAAAATAGAGGCATCATTGATAAAAAGGCTTATGAGGATCAGTTTGTAACCTTTTTTCAGTTTTAGCTTGGATCTCTCATTCTATTATCTCTCTCTCATACTCTTGGACACTTAGATTCTTCTTGGAGCACTCTTGGAGGAGTGTGGCATACTAGGGATTTGGAGCAAAAAGGCAAAGAAAAACCAGGAAAGTGCAAGAGGATATCGGGATCAGCAGCTACAACGGGTTTTGCTTGTAGGTATCGAGTTGCATGTATGACTTCCTTCCTATTTTTATCATGCATGGCATATGCACATGGTTTATTGGTCATGATCTATCATTGGCATGGAGGATTGCCTAGATTGATAATGGTTTTGACTAGCCTTGTCATTTTCTGGATAGCCATGGTGTTGTGGGTTTTATCTTTGTTTTCTGGTTGGTGCTCATGTTCCTTTGGCTATGGGTTGAGTTAATAGTTCCTGGAAGCCTTGGTTGGACAAACACTCTGGAATCCCTAAAACAGCTTGGGTTGAGGTTTGGTTGGTCAAATGCTCTGGAAGCCATTGGTGGGTTGAATTAATAGTCCTGGAAGCCCTGTTGGAAAAACACTTTGGAAGCTTGAAAACAACGTAGAGTTACTAGTCCTAGAAGCTCTGGTTGGAACAAACGCTCTAGAGCCCTAGACATCTTTGGTAGAGACCAGTCTGGTGATGGTCAATGACGTCCGACCATCAGGTGGAATCATTGGTTGAGGGTGGGTTGGTTTGGCCTCTGGAAGCATTAGTTTGGTTTTTCTTGATGTGTTTCATGATATCCCACATTCATGCTTGAAATATGGCACAGGGGTGACTAACTGAAAGAAATATTTGGTTCAACCTAGTGTATGGTCGGGTGGTACATGGAAGTCCCTGACTTGGTTGGATTTGCATATGTTAATAAGAGTTATCTTCCCTTGGTATTTTCATGAGTAACAGTACTTGATGTCATGTGGTTGTAATGGTTATTCCCTCATTGATATATTTTTGGTTATTTGTTGGTTATAACCATGTTTTGTGATAATTATAATGTATGGCTCTTATCGTGTTTGATTAGTATGTGAAACAATAATTAATGAATGCCTAATAGAGGATAATGCAGTGAATGTCAAAAGGTATCAATCCTTCTTGACGATCCAATCCATGAATCTGTCATCTTGATGTCCTGGCTGTAAGATCCAATCCTTTAAATTTGTCTCATATGATCTCACCATTGCAACATGGTTCACCTAATCCCTCCTACTGAGAGCATATGCAACCCTGTTCTCCTTGCCCTTGATGTACCTGAACTCAAATTCAAACTCACTGAGGGTGGCCAACCATCTAGCTTGCCTAAGATTCAGATTCGGTTGGTCAAACATATATCTCAATCCACTGTGATCGCTCATCAATACAAACCTCTTGCCAAGAAGACAATGCCTCCACATCTTCAAAGCATGAATAATAGTTGCCAACTCATGATCATGTGTAACATAATTTTGTTCGTACTCATTCAGTTTCATGGACTTGAGCATACCACCTGCCCCTCCTGCATCAAGACCCTACCAACTCCTCTCTTACAAGCATATGTATACATTACAAACTCTTTATCCAGATTGTGATCTTTAGAATTGGAGAATTTGTCAACAACTGCTTCAATTGTTCAAAATTGGCTACACATTCCACTGTCCATTCCAATTTCTTACCTTTTCTTTACAATGAGGTAATAAGATAGGCAATGAGTGAGAATTTCCTAATGAACCTCCTATATTAACCTGCTCCCCATGAATGATCTTACTTTATCCACATTCTTAGGAGTTGCCCACTCCATGATGGAAGTTATCTTTTCTAGATCTATTGTTATGCCTTCCTTGGAGAAAACATGTCCCAAGTAATGTACCTTTGTCTAGAAAAAAAAGCACTTTCTAAGCTTGGCATACAACTGACGCACTCTTAGCAATCCCAACATTGTTGTTAAATGCTCAGCATGCTATTCCTTATTCTTAGAATATATCAGTATATCATCAATGAAAACAATAACAAACTTGCCTAGATAAAGACGCAACACACTATTCATCAAGCACATAAAGGTAGTTGGAACATTATTCAAACTGAATGGAACTGCAACAAACTCATAATATCCATACTTGGTCCTGAAATCAGTCTTGTAGATGTCTTATTATTTAATGCATACCTGTTGGTATCCTGATTGTAGGTTTTAACCCTCTACAGAAACTACCTGCATATGAATTCTAAAACACAGAAAATAAACAATATCGAGAGCATAACACATAAAACAAATATACACAAAGATTTTCCCCTGGATTCAAAAATCGAGACTACCAGATTGATTTTTCATTATGTTCCTTTCAATGTTAAATTACATATATATACATGCCGAAGAATCCAATACCATGGACCCAAAACCATCGAGCCCAAAACCAAGGGCGAAAACCATGCAAAAAACCATAGATAGGTCCACCCACCTAATATAGGGTCCAAAAACAATTTCCTTGGGGCGCTGTCTCGAACCCTGTAGAGGGGGGCTAGCCGCCCCCCTCAAACCCCCTGTGACCCCCCTATGCACAATCAATGCAACAAAGGGGGGGCTCTACCCCCCTCTAACCCCTTGGTTGACTAGGGGAGCTAGTTGTGGAAAGAATATAACACAACCCACGCATTCTCCCACTTGATCTTTTCTTTCCACAAGGGGCCACATGAGAGCTTAGTCATTTATCCAGTCCTGCAACGCCCATTGTTTCTCTACACCAAGAGAACTTCTCAGAGCTCACAGATTTTGTCAATGCATCTATAGTATTCTTCAAAGTGTCCACCTTTACCAGCAACACCTTTTTGTCTTCTATCATACTCACAAAGTGATACTGAACATCAATGTGCTTTGTCTTTGAATGATAAGCAGGGTTCTTTGCCAAGAAAATTGCACTTTGGCTGTCACAGTCTATCCTATAGCTCCCTGTACTAACCCCATACTTGAACACAATCTCTGCAACCAAACTACTTCCTTGCTTGCATGAGTGGCTGCCATGTATTCTTCCTCTGTAGTTGATAGTGCC
>APFE030911726.1:4764-22958 GCA_000404065.3 Pinus taeda | reverse complement strand
CACAGTGATATGATTTGCTTCTGGTGAAGCCAAGTACCCATATAAATATATCAAATTTATGATACCACATCCTCGGTGACGTTTTAACCCATACAGAGACTTCTTTAACTTGCATACCAGTTCTTTCTTACCCTTCACTGCAAAGCCTTCAGGTTGCTTCATGTAGATCTCTTATTCCAGATCCCCGTGAAGAAATATTGTCTTCACATCCATCTATTCTACCTCAAAATCAAAAGCAGCAGCAACAAATAAAAGTAATCTAATAGAAGCTACCTTGGCAACAAGAGAAAAAATATCACCAAAATCAATTCCCGACACATGGGAATAACCTTTTTCTACCAACTGAGCTTTGTATTTCTCCATCTTTCCTTTTGCATTTGTCTTCTTCTTAAAAACCCATTTGTTGCCAATGGGTTTCCTTCCAGATGGCAACTCCACCAAATCCCAAGCCTCGTTTTTGTGGAAAGATGCAATTTCATCAACCATGGCCTCTTTTCAAAGTTTTCCATCTTATGAATCTACTGCTTCCTTCATAGTTCTGGGATCATCATCAGTAATAGATAAAGCAAAATTTGAGCAGATGGACTATACCTTTTTCGTTGCCTTCTTTCACGAACTCATCTTCTCACAATCGGATTTTGTGGCTCTTCATCTTCTGATTCCTCTTCTGCTGTAGAGTTTGATTCTTCCTCAAGCTCAAGCTCTATCGTCTCAGGTTCCTTTGGTTGGAATTCATGTTTAATAACATCTTTCACCTCTTTGAACACCACATCTTGGATGTGCACAACCTTCCTTGTTACTAGGTTCCAAAGCTTATAACCCTTAAAACCATCCTTATACCTAATAAATATGCACTTTTTCAAATTTACCATCTAACTTTGTTATTTTCTCCTTCGGAACATGTACATATGCATCACATCCAAATACCCTCAGATGTGAAAAAGAGGATTTCTTACTAGTCCATACATATTGTGGAGTCTTATCCTCCAACGCTGATGAAGGTGATCTGTTGACCAGGTAATATGTTGTCTCCACTGCCTCTACCCAGAATTCCTGTCCTAACCCGAAACCACTGAGCATGATTCTTGCCCTTTTCATCAATGTCTTGTTCATTCTTTCTGCAACTCCATTTTGCTCATTTGTGTATGGAGTAGTCTTCTGTCGTGCTATACCAAAATTCTTACATAATTCTTCAAATTTCTTCTTACAAAACTCTCCACCGTTATCTATCCTCGACACCTTTATCTTCTTTTGTGTTTGGTTTTCCACCATATCCTTAAATTCTTTAAACCTGTCAAAGACTTCAAATTTTCTTGGGGAAATATATCCATGTATTTCCCTGGAGAAGTCATCTATAAACGATACGTAGTACACAGACTTACCCAGTGATGCAACCTTCACAGGTCCAAAAACGTCATTGTGCACAAGCTTTAATATTTGTTTCGCCCTCTTACCACCAAAGGGGAAACTCACCCGATTTTGCTTCCCATATACACAATTTTCACAGAAATAAAAATCTAGAGAGTTGTTAGTGATACCTTCTACCATACCTTTACCATGAAGTATTGGAAGGCCCTTCTCTCCAATATGTCCAAGCCTTTGATGCCATAACATCGTCTTTTTTCCAGAGACCACTAGATTTTCTGCTCCACTTTTAGGAACCACAGAATTGTTGCACCCATCAACAACAGTGCTACCTTGAAACTTGTACAAAGTTCCAATCTGAATTCCCCACATCAATACCAGTGCCCCTGAACCATCTTGCAGGTATCCTTCTTGAACACTATTTTTACACCTACATCATCAAGCTTGCTTACAGAAATCAGATTTCTACTAATGTAGGAATATGCAGAACACCCAGAAGTGTTCCAATCCTTCCACCTTGCAAATTCAACTTAACTTTTCCACGACCAATGATTTTAGCCCTCTTGTCATCCCTGAAGAAGACATCACCACCATCATATTTCTCGTACTCGCATAACCACTCTCTATGGGGAGTGAAGTGAAAAGATGCACCTGAGTCAATCAACCATGCCTCATGATCTACATGTGTACTCGAAGAAGCCAAGTACACATCCCCACCTTCATCTGAGGTGGTTTTCACCTCGGTAAAAAGTGCATCATCAAATCCCTTTTCTTTGTCAGGAGCTTTATATTTACAATCCCTTTTGTAGTGCCCTTACTTTCCGCATTTCCAGCGTGCCTTTACAGGTTTTTCTGGAGATTTAGATCTCCCTCTAGATTTAGATCTCCCACTCGATGACTTAGTTTTGTTTCTGTTCTGCGACCGTCCTCATACAGACAAGGCATCACCATTCTGGCTCTATATATTTTTCCGTCTCATCACCTCCGTTAGTAAGGATAAGACTATTCCATCAAACTGCAAGGCAGTTGCATTGCTATCTATTGAAATAACTAGACTATCCCAGGAATCTGGTAGAGAACACAACAAACTGATGCACTTATGCATCAACAAAGCCACGAATATCGAACACTTTGTCCAATCTTGGTCTTCCTTGGTAGCACAAACCATAATCACTAGTGCCACGCAAATACCTAAAAACCTGCTTCACTACTGTCCAGTGCTCCTTCCCTTGTTAACCTGCTCAATACTCCCACTACATGTGCAATGTCTTGTCTAGTACAGACCATCGCATATATTAGGCTACCGACTGCACTTGCATATGAAACACAGGACATGTCCTCTTCCTCTTCTTGTGTCTTGGGACACTGTTCAGCAGATAACTTCACACCTGCAGGAATAGGAATCTTCACCGGTTTACTATCTTGCATATTAAACCTCTACAGTATTGTCTCAACATACTACCTCTGGTTTAACAAGAGCTTCCTCTTTGCCTGATCTCTTTTAATTTCCATGCCCAAAATATAGTTTGCAGCACCAATATCTTTTGTGTCGAATTTGGAGGACAATTGGGTCTTCAAATCCTGGATAATTTCTTTGTCATTTCCAACCAGCAACATATCATCCACATACAAGATCAGATAAATAACATGGTCACCAATTAAATTAAAATACACACAGTGATATGCTTTGCTTCTGGTGAATCCAAGTCCCTGTATAAATGTATCAAAATTCTAATACCACATCCTTGGTGATTGTTTTAACCCATACAGAGACTTCTTTAACTTGCATACCAGTTCTTTCTTACCCTTCACTACAAAGCCTTCGGGTGGCTTCATGTAGATCTCTTCTTCTAGATCCCCGTGACTAAATGTTTTCTTCACATCCGTCTATTCTACCTCAAAATAAAAAAGCAGCAACAATAGATAAAGTAATCTAATAGAAGCTACCTTGGCAATAGGAGAAAAAAATATCACCAAAATCAATTCATGACACCTGGGAATAAGCTTTTCTACCAATCGAGCTTTGTATTTCTCCACCTTTCCTTCTGCATTTGTCTTTTTCTTGAACACCCATTTGCTACCAATGGGTTTCCTTCCAGTCGGCAACTCCACCAAATCCCAAGTCTCATTTTTGTGCAAAGATGCAATTTCATCAACCATGGCCTCTTTCCAGAGTTTGCCACCCTCTGAATCTACTGCTTCCTTCACAGCTCTGGGATCATCATCAGTAATAGATAAAGCAAAATTTGAATAGAAAGCAGATGGACTATACCTTTCTGGGATACCTTCTTTCTCGAACTAATCTTCTCACAACCAGAGTTTGTGGCTCTTCATCTTCTGATTCCTCTTCTACTGTAGAGTTTGATTCTTCCTTAAGCTCAAACTCTATCATCTCAGGTTCCTTTGGTTGGACCTCGTGTTTAATAACATCTTTCACCTCTTTGAACACCACATCTCGGATGTACACAACCTTCCTTGTTACTAAGTTCCAAAGCTTGTAACCCTTTAAACTATCCTTATACCCAATAAAGATGCACTTTTTCAAATTTACTATCCAACTTTGTTCTTTTCTCCTTTGGGACATGTACATATACATCACATCCAAATACCCTCATATGTGAAAGAGAGGATTTCTTACCAGTCCATACCTCTTGTGGAGTCTTATCCTCCAACGCTGATGAAGGTGATCTATTGACCAGGTAACATGTTGTCTCCATTGCCTCTGCCCAGAATTCTTGTCCTAACTCGACACCATTGATCATGCTTGTTGCCCTTTCCATCAACATCTTGTTCATTCTTTCTATAACTCCATTTTGTTGAGGTGTGTATGGAGTAACCTTCTGCCATGCTATACCACAATTCTTGCATAATTCTTCAAATTCCTTTTTACAAAACTCTCCACCGTTATTTGTCCTCAGCACCTTTATATTCTTCTGTCTAGTATTCCACCAGAGCCTTAAATTCTTTAAACTTATCAAAGGCTTTAGATTTCTTCTTGAGTAAATATATCAATGTATTCCTTGAGAAGTCATCTATAAATGATACATACTACACAGACTTACCCAATGATGGAACCTTCACAGGTCCACATATGTCACTGTGCACAAGCTCTAATATTTGTTTCACCCTCTTACCACCAAAGGGGAAACTCACCCGATTCTACTTCCCATATACACAATTTTCACAAAAATCAAAATCCAGAGAGCTATTAGTGATACCTTCTACCATACCTTTACCATGAAGTATTCGAAGGCATTTTTCTCCAATATGTCCAAGCCTTTGATGCCATAACATGGTCTTTTCCCCAAAGACCACTAGGTTTTCTGAACCACTTTCAAGAACCACATAATTGTTGCACCCATCAACAACAGTGCTACTGTTGGGTCAATTTAATATGAAAATTAACACAAGTATTTAATTATCAATCCGAGCTTGTAATCTTGGAAGCATGTCCAAAATATATGGATTTAAGTTGTAGTCAATTTTAAAAGAAGAAATATAAAGATTGAAAGAAATGCATATTACAAATATAAAATCTAAATAAGTAATTCCCTGATCCAATTATGTATTATGTAAGGGATGAGGCTCCTAACTTAGGAGAACCAGGTTGTCCTTCCCTACAATACTACTTTTATGAAGAGAAATATAAATCACTAATTAACAATGGTTAATGATGCAGAATATGTAAAAGGAGAGGCTCCTAACTAAGGAGGTCCATATTGTTCTTCTTCACAATTATACTCTATCAGAATCACCATTGTTTCAAACCAAAAATGCATAAATAACTTCAAATAAGAAAAGGAGAATGAAATTTAGTTTTAGTTTAATATCAAATAGAAGGGGAATTTAACTTAAATTCCTGTGTATCGTGTCACATCCACCTGCTCCCTCAGCGCTTTCGCCTGTTGCATCCGCATGAGCCTTTGAGTGAGGACCACCGTCTGCGCAGTTCCTCGGACGTTGTCATACTGCTATTGGAGTTCTCGCGCCTCTATTTCTAAACGCTAGATGTTGGGGTCCTCTTGCAGATTTGAAAGGACCTCAAGCAATTCTTCCAACATACTGATGTAGTCTTGCACTACACCGCCAATCTCGTCTAGTGCCACTGTGATAGCACTAGCACACTATTCTCTGACTTCCGGGGGGTGGATGACCTGCGCCTTCAACCACAGCTTTGCGATCTAAAGGTTCAGCTCCAACTGAACCTTTGTCATTTCTTCCCTTGCCTCGCAGAACCCTGCTGCTAACCTGTGGATCCACACCTCTACTGGCATGTCTGCTAGGATGGCCAGCTCTGGGACGCTTTGGAAAGCGTCATCTATTACCTGTACTAGCTATTGGTTCTACGACACCACTTCGTCGTGGTGAAATCTCAGTTGTTCCATATTGATTTTCTACTCACTAAGGACTTGCAGTGCATGACTCTCCCTAGCGCGCAGCTCTGCAGTTATCCCATCCTACAAAACATATAAAGTCTCTCGTGGGATTGCAGCCATATTGAGACTGAGACCTTTCAACGAGCTAACCATAGGCCTATCGGCCTCATTTGATGTCACTAGTGCCCCTTTCGGCAGCATTATGGTATTCGTCATCTGTGCGCGTAACATCTACTCTGCTGCTGTTGAGCCGACTATGAGGTTGGTCGAAAGGGTACCAGCCTAAGGAGGGCGTGCTTGTAATTCCTGCAACTGCGCTCTCAGGGCCCCCAACACAATCTAGTTCTCCTCCTTGAAATCTTAGAGAGCCTCAAAGGTGACACCGTGCACCATCTCGGTGATGTCGTGCAGATCACCCTCTATTAAGGTGATCAGGTCAATAGACAACTTAGATGCCTTGACCTTCTTACGCGACCATGCTCGCTCTATTGGGTGTTGGCGCTTCAACTGGGTTGATGCGGTTTTTGGATCCGTGCCTCCTTCTATTTCTGCTTCCTTTACTTCCTACCCCTGGGAAGGTGTCGTTTGGCCCTCGCTCGCCTTCGCGGATGCCTCCTGTGTTGTTGCTGTTGCTGCGGCCTTTTCTTGCTCAGCTACTTTCTATGTAGCGTCCCGCACCGCTTGCACTTCTGTTGCTGCTGCTTCATTCCTTCACTTTTCGGCCAATTGTGCGATGCGTAGCTTGGCCTCATCTTTCTTTCTCTATGCCACTGACTTCTCTATCTCCACAACATTTGGGGAGCACCACTCCGGCGACCATGCCTATAATACGTTAAAAATGACGTCGTCTGTAGCTATGAAGGGTAGCTTTATCCATTGTTTGGTTAGATCTTTGCGTGCTCTGATATAAATGTTATGGATGTCCACTTTGAATTCTGCAAAACTCTACAGGCTGTTATAGACAGTGGGCGACAACTGCGGCTTGCGGTTAATCTCCATTTTGAGGTTCATCTCCATGAACACCCAAAATATTTTACTGTCACGGATCCTCTTGGCATCCTTTGTGGCCCAAAGCGAAGCATACTTCGCGGCCTCTGGCAGATCCCTGTCAATTATGGGAAATTGACTATCCTCTGGTAATTCCTCTGCCATGACCAATATGGACAATAGAAGCCATGCATAGTGGAACATTTGACCCTATTCCTAAGCTTTGCGACAATTCTCCAAAAACTCCTTGCAGAGGAACTCAGACCAATTAAACTGGACCGTCTCTGCGCACTGCTCAACCAATGCTACCACCGGCATGGGTACTTTGTCCGCGTGACACATGCGCATAACCTTTCCTATCAGGATTTAGGTTGCCATGTGTACTTCTTTGTCCTTGATGCTAGAGATGGCATAGCCCCTCTTCTTATTTTCCAGCTTGTACTTTTTCTTCATGGCCTCCGCGATAGCCATGTCATTTCTCTTCCCTTCCGATATGACCGCGGGGTCTTCTCCTTTGCATGAAAGCCAGGAAATATGGTGAATCAAGTTTGTCGTGATGGGGATGGGCTCCTCCAACCACAAACACCCATCATGTACCAAGCAGAGCAGTTGCCTAATGATGAAAATGGTTATTGGGGCGTGGTGGAAATGTGGCACCCAGAGCAAGTTCAGTAGCCCAGCGTTTTCCACTCTGCGTAACCATGCAGTGTTTTGCTTGGGCTTCATGAGGTGTCTGGTCTCAAGGTGAGGGAACTTCTCGTGGTTAGCAAGGTCCCAATTTAGAATTTTAGGCTCGGCACCCGTCCCAGGTGCGTGCCCTCAAAAATAATGTTGTCTGGGAGGAGCAGGGTCTGGAGCGAGCTCTTGGTCTCGTCCAGGTCCTTCGGCACTTTAGCCTTCCTTTTTTGCGAGGGGACATAGGTGGGCAACTTTGTCAGGGGGTGTGCAAGCTGAGTTTCCTCCTCCATGCCTTCATCCTCATCTTCTGCATGAGCAGGTCCTCCTGGTTTTCTTCTTCTTCATCGGTTTCAATGGTGACGGCGTTCCCATTGTCCTCCATTGTCAGCTTGGTGCGCAGCGGGCGTTCCCATTGTCCTCCATTGTCAGCTTGGTGCGCAGCGGGTTTCGCGGGGACACACGTATGGGGACCATTGCTTGTTTATCCTTCTTGGGTCTTAGCGTGCGCGATGATTTTGGGATTTTAGCTGCAATCCCAACACCTTTCGGAGCATCCCCCACAACCAGGGCCTATGCGGCCTCTTCGGCAGTCATTTCGGTTATCTCCATAACATCCTCAGCTAATGCCATCGTATCTATCCAAAAATCTCGCACTCGCGAACTTAGGGACTCAATCGACGCTCGACTCACAACAATCAAGGTTTTTCTCAATGGCTTGATTCACAAATGACCAAGTGTTGTTTGTTGGGCAGCCCTTTGTGTTTTATAGCACTTCTTGAATTTGAATTCGATCGTTTTCCCCAAATCCAGTTCATTAATGCTCCCTTGGCAGTAGATTTTTCCAAATATTGCCCATAAATCGTGTCTTAAATGCCTACCGCCCACTCCATTTGGCCTCAACTCAAGCATCCCATCGTGAATAGTGACTTCAACGATCGCTTTTTGGCCATCCCACGTGGCAGAGCTGCCCCCCGTGCACGGTCGTGGATCTTGTGACTTTTTGTTTCTACGTGCAACTCCAACATCGCACAGTGCCCGGGAAGAGTAGTTTATAGTCCCACGCTTCCTTTCAACTGCTTGGAGTGCTATGACTGTACTTCTCTTGGCTATTCAGGTGGCTGCACCACCCGGATATAGTTTCCTCCGGTCATCCATCGTTCTCCCTGGGAAATACCCAACTTTCTCCATTCCTGGCAACGCTGCGTATCTTATCATCTGCAATGCGCCACCCTGGTTACTTTTCTTAGTAATATGACGTCCAAGCAAAGGCATTAGACTTATCAATCCGTGGAAATAGTCCTCAAACTTGTCAGCATGATCATGCGTACCCTATCTTATCATCCTGATCTTTTGATCGATGAAATCTTCCCTTATTTCATCCTCCAGCTTCTTGACTTCTGCGTCCACCAGAGCGCTTTTCTTTCTTAATCGTACCCTTTATTTTTCAAGTTCCTGGAGCCTAGAATTTCCCAATTGGATTTCTTCTTCCAAGGTTCCACGAACCATCGTATCTACCGGGGCTATCATGCGCGATCTAAGCTTTCCAAGTACTATAGGATTTACAGTGGTTCCTTGATATTCAAGCCTTTGCAGTGCCTGTGCGGTCAGGTTTTTGCACACGGTCCTGTAAGCCCATAGAACCGTTGGTACGCGTAGGTCCCAGTCAGTTCACTTCGTATTGTGGACCTTATTCATCGCTTCACATACTTGGTTAAAGGCTTCCATGTGGATATCCTTCTGCGCACCTGGTCTTTCCATACTTCGCGGTCCCAGCTGGAGGGGTCGCTCGCGCCATTGTCTTGCCCGCACCTACTTACCGATCGTGTCTCCTACGATGAGTATTGTGTGCATTCCAACAAGTTTTGCACCATATGCTTGTATCCACCTGGAAAGGTGGGTGTGCGGGCCATTTCGTATGTCATACTTGTCTTTTAACCGCATCTAGGGCTTCCCAACTCATAGGCACATCATCCTTCTGCATTTGCGCAGTCCTCAAAACTTCGTTGGTGTGTACCCCACCATCTGGCAGGCATAGCTCGCAGTACCCATTTCAGAGTGTTGAAATGACATTGTTCTGGTACTTCCCTTTCAAATTTGTTCAAGAAATCATCCACCTCGCTTAATCTGTCATACGTAGTCATATATCTTAGCTCTGTTGCTACACAGCGCAATGATCTCGTCATCATGTTACAGTTGAGCGTGGTTACCTCGTGTAACCGATTCTACCATCGTTCTATTTCTTTGTCAGAATCTAATGTACAGGAGTTTTAGCGCTCCCATGAGATTAAACCATCTGCGGTTGGAGTCTTGCTCCTGCGCAGTTATTTTGTAGATACAATCCAAGTCATCATCACTGTCATAATCGTGCAATGGCTCTGTGTAGCGTGATCCTTCCGTAGGGTCTAAAGGAACCACTATGCGCAGTGACTTTTTCTCAAAATTCATCTTGCACTTCTTTAGATTTACCACTCCATTCATGTCAGTGGCCCAATCTATTCCCAATAGCGCAGGGTAGGGGTTGTTGTCATCAACAATCTCAGTCACTTCGAAATCTGCTAGCATGCTTGCTCCTTCCTCATCTAATATGATTCCCTGTAGTCTCCCCATAGGTAGGATCTTTTGTTGGTTTGCCATTTGTAGTTGGATAGGAGACCATTGTAACGTAGGCCTGCCCATGCGCTCCCATGTATGTTTTGGCAAGACGTTTGCGTCCAATCCTAGATCCAGAATCACTTGATTCATCTCATATTCCCCGATCTGTGCGGTCAATCTCATCTCCCTTCATGTTCACGTCGTGTGCTTCCCAAGCTTCCAGACTGTGCGCGATTCTCCTAGCATGGTCCCAGCACATCTAGTTATGATTTCTTGCAGCCCCTTTACAGTCTTATTGTCGCACAAAAACTTCATGCAGGTCTCTAAGAACGTAGTGAGCATTGATGGGTCCATTTCTAACTCTAGTCTGTCTTTACTTCCTGAAGTGGAGGCATCCGCAAAGCTCCTCTTAGCTTCCATGAAGGACTCCTTAGCGCACTCCAAATCAAATTCTGGTTCCTTCGTTGGAGCCTTGCGAACCCAAATACTTTCTTCAGGTTGCTTGCCTTTGTCATCCCATGTCATAATACCACTCCAGAGCACGATATTTACGTTAGGGTCTTCCTCGGCGCAGCTCAAATCTCATTATTTGCAGGTTCTAGGTCAGGGGAGGTTGGAGTGCTCCTTTATCACACAACCTCGCTATCAGTGTTGGAGAGTCTTCTGTCTCATGATTGAACTCCGTAAAATATAAGAATGATGGTCTCATTGGATTTGTACAATCGCAGGCATAATGTCCTGGCCCTCCGCAATTGTAACACATCAGTTGTCTGCGACCTCTTCCTGGTCCCATTCCACCTCGGCCTCGTCTGCGCCCCTGAAATCCAATGCGCGCCATTCCTACATTTTGACCGAGGGGTCGTGTTTCGGCCTAAACTCTGTAGGTAGGAGTCCAATCCATCATCAGTTCATAACTTCTACAGGTGCGTTCATCATGGCCTACTAACCTGCAGAAATTACAGAACAACTACTGGGAATTCTGCGTATACTTATGTAATCGATGGCAGTTATCTGTAGCATGCTTTCCTCCTATCTAACAAAACATGCACCATAATGCAGGTGTCGCGCTTGGTCCTACTTGTGCCTCCGGTCTTAATGGCATTGATCCTCCTCCCACAAGGTAATTCGCGAACATTGGGCAGTGGTCCTTGTCGTGCCCCTGTCCCTTGCACTTTACGCACCATACCTTGTCGCGCACTTTTGGATGAGCCATCATGTCTTGTTTCAAACTCTGCATCTCAAGGCACAAGTATTTCAACTGTGCGTGAATCTGCTAGACTCCCAGGTTAGGGTTTTGTATCGGAGTCTTGTGCAATCTCATCGCAACCTCCAAAGCCTCAGCCTGAGTGGTTAGCCTTTGTTGCAACAGCGCATTTCATAGATGCGGTGTTAATGAGGCTACAAACCATTCATGGTGTTGCCCATCTGTTAAAGTCATGTTCGCTTCGCGAATTGTGCACTTCAGTCTTTGGTACAACTCCCACAGGGTTTTGCCTGGTAGCATTGTGATTTCCTTGAATCCAATTGTCGACTGTGCCTCTGATTTTGGTATGCTAAATTCCTTGTTTAGCGCAACTTGGATATTTGCTATCCCCGCATTCGAATTGTCATTGGAATGTTTAATGTACTAGGTCAGTGCGCAATCTTGCAGAGCTCTGACCAACGTTGTCTTCTTTATATTGTTGTCCGTCACACCCTATGCTTTCCATACAGCTTTTACCACGAACCAAAATTGGTCTGGATCTTCACCCCCTACTCCCTTGAACAGTGGTAGATTTATCGCACTGGCCATACTACTTCGCGGTGGTGGCTAAGGTGGGATGGGCGAAGTTAGGGGTGAAGACAGTGAAACTGGTGGTGATGTGGGTGGGGGTGGTATGCGCGGAATTCTCTGCCTTATCAGATTGATCGCACTTCTTGGCAAGACCTTCGCGAGCACATCCTCGCTCCCTTGCAGAGGTGAAATCAAGGGGCTAGTTTCCAATTATGTGCTACCTTCTTTTCTGTAGATTCTCCCACTTCGCGTAGCCCCAAACATCAATTTATTTGCATAACCCGCTTTTCACCCAGAAACATTTTAATCCAAGTGTTCAAAGATTTAACATACTTACCTCATGGTCCTTTAAGGAAGCGTCCTTTTGCCTCGCTATAGCTAACTGAAGTATCTACCGTGAACTCAGTGATGAATCCTCCTACGATTCGATTGAGCCAATGATCAACAGCATGCACGATCGAATCTTTCGATGCTTCTAGTTTGTGCACCAATTATGGAGTTCACACAATGGGTTTGTCAAGTTTACACCTCCCTTGGCTATCAGCTAGCTTCGTGATTCACTTGTACAAATCAATAGGGAAGGATGCAAAGAACATTTCATGGATCTCTGCATACAAGTAGCAATCTAACCACTCTTCCTTTAATAATCGTAGATTCCTGTTTTCTTGCACCGCGAACTCGTGAATCTTTATGTCCAACCACTCTTCAATTCCTTTCTTTGTCGGATTCTAGTGATATGACATCATATATCTCTATGCAGATCCTGGTCCCAACAACGGAACCATTTGTTGGCTTGTTGGGGCCTGACCCAGGTTCAGAGTTAATTAGCTAAACAAATCTCGGTACTACTGGCCCTTTCAGCAACAGTCCGTGGAGCGCAAACTAAGGTCTCACCTGAAGTAGTATGGGAGGGTGCTAGAACCAAGTTTCCGCACCCTAGAGATGTCTGATGAGTTCAACTGGTCCACTATTTGTTCCTTCACATAGGTGGCTTCGCACACCTTCCGTTCCTCGTGGCCTGATACCTTGTCTTCGTGCAGCCCTAAACAGGGGTTGTGTCGCGCTCTGCGCTTTCACCCGAGATCTTATTTATCTTCTATTATTATTTAAGAACTTTCTCCTACTTAAATGTCTTAAGTTATACTTAACAATACAAAATATTCATACAGGTTCACAATAAATAAACAATATTCTTGTAAATTATATTCAATCATGCTTTAAACCAGAAACAGATACAAAGAATTATAGCAAAACTTATCTTTATTAATCCTTCAATGGTTACAGACTCGACACACCCTACGCACTCAGTTGCAGGGGTCCACACACTCAGTTGTGGACTACTAGGTCTCTACGCACTTAGCTGCAGAGCCTTCTCCTACTCTACGACCCACAGACACACTCTACACTTCGACTCAATCACTTAGACTTCTCATTCTTCTATTCTCTCTTCGTTATTTCTTCATTTTCTACACTTAGATCCTCACGCTATTTATACAATCCCATGGTCCACGGACCATGGGTAGGTCTATCCAGCCGACATTTAATTACAAAATTAGGGCAGAAAACCCTGTGACTCTATCATACTTTCGCACCCCGCGCCCGCAGTTCGTAGAGCTTTTACAACAAGACTTGGTCAAAACTTGGGCTTTAAGACCAAAAACATGCCTTGGGGGGATTCCATGCCCAACACCAGGTGTCCTGCAAATATGACTTCAATGGAGCCATTACGCGAATTTCTGATCCTATCCAAAAATGCACATAAATACAATTTTTGCAAAAATATCTAAAAATTGAAAAACATAATTTATTTGCATGAATATGCATAATAAGGTCAAAATAGGTCATATGTGGATGGTATAACATGGAAAATGATGGAAATTAGGTGGATTTTAATAAGCAAAATTTGATCAAAATCGAAGGCCAACAGCTACCTTGCAACTTGTATAGAGTTCCAACCCGAACTCCCCGCATCAATACCAGTGCTCCCCGAACCATCTTGCAAGTATCCTTCTTGAAAACTATTTTTACACTTGGATCATCCAGTTTGCTTACAGAAATCAGATTTATGGCCAATGCAGGAATATGCAAAACACCCAGAAGTGTTCTAATCCTTCCACCTTGCAAATTCATCTTAACTTTTGCACGACCAACGATTTTAGCCTTCCTTTCATCCCCTAAGAAAACATCACCACCATCATATTTCTCATACTCGCAGAACCACTCTCTATGGGGAGAGAAGTGAAAGGGTGCACCTCAGTCAATCAACCATGCCTCATGATCTACATATGTACTTGAAGAAGCCAAGTAAACATCCCCACCTTCATCTGAGGTGGTTTTTGCCTCTGCAAAATGCGCATCATCAGATCCCTTTCCTTTGTTAGGAGTTTTAGATTTACAATACCTTTTGTAGTGCCCTTCCTTTTTGCATTTCGAGCACACCTTTATAGGTTTTCCTCAAGATTTAGATCTCCCTCTAGATTTTGATCTCCCTCTTGATGGCTTATTTTTATTTCTGTTATGGGACTGTCCTCGTACAGACAAGGCATCACCATTATGGCTCTCCATATTTTCTATCTCATCTCCTCCATCAGTAAGGATCAGACAATTTCATCGAACTACAAGGGAGTTACATTGCTACCTATTGCAATAACTAGACTATTCCATGAATCTGGTAGAGAACACAACAAACTGATGCACTTATCTTCATCTGAAATTTTAATATCAACGGACAATAACTGACTTACCATAATATTAAATGCGTTCAGAGGCTCTGTCACCAAATCTCCATCTTTCATCCTCAGGTTATACAGCTTTTTCCATAAGAACAGTTCATTCACCAGAGACTTATATTGGTACAAAGTTCCTAACTTGTCCCACAAAGCCTTAGCCATAGCTTCCCCTCATACATTCAGCAATACTGAATTTGAGACACAAAATCGTATTGTGCTCTTTGCCTTCCGATCCAACTTCTTCCATTCTTCATCGGACACTCCCGTTGGTTTAGTACTTGGATCTACCACGATCCACTAATCTTTATCTACCAACAGATCCTCCATCTTGAGTTTCCATAACTCAAAACTCTGACCATTAAATTTCTCGATCTCTATCTTTTCATTGCTCACCATCTTATTTCACCACTAGAATTGGTCTCGCAGATCTCCCATTTGACAGGGTCTACCACAAGCATAAGAGAAACCCCTCAGCAAAAAAGGCATCCCCTTGAAGCAAAAACAGCGCTGATACCAAATGTAGGTTTTAACCTCGTCTAGAAATTACCTACATACGAAATCTAAAACATAGAAAATAAACAATAGTGAAAACATAACACATAAAACAAATATACACAGAGATTTTCCCCTGGATCCTAAAATCGAGACTACTGGATAGATTTTTCATTATGTTCATTTCAATGTTACAATACATATACATACATGCCGAAACAACCAATACCATGGACCAAAAACCATCGCACCAAAAACCATGTGCGAAAACCATGCACAAAACCATAGGCTGGTTTACCCACCTCATATAGGGTCCAAAAAAAAGATTCCCTGAGGTGTTGCCCTGGACCCTGCAGAGGAGGGCTAACCGCCCCCCTCAAACCCCCTGTGAACCCCCCGCTACACAATTGGCGCAATGAGGGGGGGGGGGGGGGGCTCTGCCCCCCTCTCTAACCCCCAGTTAACTAGGGGAGCTAGTCGCGGGTAGAATATAACACAACCCACACATTCTCGCACTTGTTGTTTTCTTTCCGCAGGGGGCCACATGAGAGCTTAGTCATTTATCCAGCCCTGCAACGCTCATTTTTTTTCTACACCAAGAGAACTTCTCAGAGCTCACAAATTTTGTCAATGCATCTACAATATTCTTCAAAGTGTCCACCTTTACCAGCAACGCCATTTTATCTTCTATCATGTCCCTCACAAAGTGATACTTAGCATCAATGTGCTTTGCCTTTGAATGATAAATACGGTTCTTTGCCAAGAAAATTACACTTTGGATGTCACAGTCTATCCTTATAGTTTTCTGTACTAACCCCATACTTGAACACAATCTCTGCAACCAAACTTCTTCCTTGCTTGCATGAGTGGCTGTCATGTATTCTGCCTCTGTAGTTGATAGTGCCACTACAGATTGTTTCCTACTCATCTAACTGACTACACCTCAAAATAGGATAAACAAATATCCACTTGTAGATCTTCTTTGATCCAGATCTCCAGCCCAATATGCATCAACAAAGCCACGAATATCCAACACTTTGTCAAATCCAGTGCTCCTTCCCTCGTTTTGACATAAACCTGCTCAATACTCCCCTGCATGTACAATGTCTGGTCTAGTACAAACCATCTCATACATTAGGCTACTGATTGCACTTGCATATAAAACACGGGACATGTCCTCTTCCTCTTCTTGTGCCTTGGGACACTGTTCAGCTGATAACTTCACACCTACAAGAATGGGAACCTTCACCAGTTTACTATCCTGCATATTAAACCTTTGCAGTATTGTCTCGACATACTTCCTCTGGTTTAACAAGAGCTTCCTCTTTGCCCGATCCCTTTTAATTTCCACGCCCAAAATATAGTTTGCAGCACCAAGATCTTTCATGTCGAATTCGAAGGACAATTGGGTCTTCAAATCCTAGATAATTTCTTTGTCATTTCCAACCAGCAACATATCATCCACATACAAGACCAGATAAATAACATGGTCACCAGTTAATTTAAAATACACACAGTGATATGCTTTGCTTCTAGTGAAGCCAAGTCCCCGTATAAATGTATCAAATTTCTGATACCACATCCTTGGTGACTATTTTAACCCATACAGTGACTACTTTAACTTGCATACCAGTTCTTTCTTACCCTTCACCGCAAAGCCTTAAGGTTTCTTCATGTAGATCTCTTATTCTAGATCCCCGTGAAGAAATGTTGTCTTCACATCCATCTATTCTACCTCAAAATCAAAAGTAGTAGCAAAAGATAAAAGTAATATAATAGAAACTACCTTGGCAATAGGAGAAAAAATATCATCAAAATCAATTCCTGGCACCTGGGAATAACTTTTTTCTACCAACCGAGCTTTGTATTTCTCCACTTTTCCTTTTGCATTTGTCTTCTTCTTGAACACCCATTTGCTGTTAATGAGTTTCCTTCCAGCCGGCAACTCCACCAAATCCCAAGCCTCATTTTTGTGCAAAGATGTAATTTCATCAACCATGGCCTCTTTCTAGAGTTCGCCATCCTCTGAATGTATTGCTTCCTTCACAGTTATGGGATCATCATCAGTAATAGATAAAGCAAAATTTGAACAGAAAGCAAATGGACTATACCTTTCTGGTTGCTTTCTTTCTCGAACTGATCTTCTCACAACACCTTTCTCTTATTTCCCTTCTCTTATTCCTTTCTCTTCTTCCTTTCTCTTATTCCCCTTTTCCCTCTCCTTCTCCCCTCCCTCCTTATGGCTCTTCATCTTCTAATTCCTCTTCTGTTGTAGAGTTTGATTATTTTTCCTTAAGCTCAAACTCTATCATCTCAGGTTTCTTTGGTTAGAATTCATGTTTAATAACATATTTCACCTCTTTGAACACCACATCTTGGATGTACACAACCTTCCTTGTTACTAGGTTCCAAATCTTATAACCCTTTAAACCATCCTTATACCCAATAAAGATGCACTTTTTCAAATTTACTATCCAACTTTGTTCTTTTCTCCTTTGGAACATGTACATATGCATCACATCCAAATACCCTCAGATGTGAAAGAGATGATTTTTTACCAGTCCATACCTCTTGCGGACTCTTATCCTCCAACGCTAATGAAAGTGATTTGTTGACCACGTAACATGTTGTCTCCATTTCCTTTGCCCATAATTTATGTCATAACCTGGCACCATTGAGCATGCTTCTTGCCCTTTCCATCAACATCTTGTTCATTCTTTCTGCAACTCCATTTTGCTCAGGTGTGTATGGAATAGTCTTTTGTCGTGTTATACCACAATTCTTACATAATTCTTCAAATTCCTTCCTACAAAACTCTCCACCGTTATCTGTCCTCAGCACCTTTATCTTCTTCTATGTCTGATTTCCACCAGATCCTTAAATTCTTTAAACCTGTCAAAGACTTCAGATTTCCTCTTGAGGAAATATATCCATGTATTCCTTGAGAAGTCATCTATAAATGATACATACTACACAGACTTAGCCAGTGATGGAACCTTCAAAGGTCCAAACACGTCACTGTGCACAAGCTCAAATATTTGTTTCGCCCTCTTACCACCAAAGGGGAAACTCACCTGATTCTGCTTCCTATATACACAATTTTCACAGAAATCAAAATCGAGAGAGATATTACTGATACCTTCTACCATACCTTCACCATGAAGTATTCAAAGGCCCTTCTCTCCAATATGTCCAAGCTTT
>APFE030911724.1:49243-108308 GCA_000404065.3 Pinus taeda | reverse complement strand
ATGAGGATAGTTCTTTTACTGTGTCAACCTCATTAAAAAATGAAACAACTCCCTTTTCAGATCGAGTCTTTGATTAAGATCTCATAAAATCCAAGTCGAGTCTTTCCAAGATCTCGAAAGTGAACCTTCATTCCATCCGCTTTGTTGAATGCAATGAAGCTTGGGGGGCATGTACCTCGTTTTGCATCATTATGCTGAGGGCATGCGAACTTATAACAAGCATAGTTTTTCGTTTCAAGCTTGTGTAAAAATGAAACCGATTCCAAGCAGAGTTCTCCATGGTTCAAGCTTGTGTAAAAATGAACCCATACCCGAGTTACCTTTAAGCTCTTTTCTGACTCATAAAATATGAAAAGATTGCCGAGTATTTTTTCCCTTTTTGACTCGCTAAAGAGAATAAAAATGGAGGTTTGCTTTTAGCTCTTTTCTAACCGTTTAATGATGAAAAGATTGTCAAGTTATTCCTCTTGACTCGTTAAACGTAAATAAGAGGCGGTCATCTTTTAAACTCTTTTCTGACTATTTAAAAACGAAAAGATTGTCGGGCCTTTGTCGTTTTAGGTTCGTTAATGGTAACGAAACGACGTGATATCGATCGCTTTTTTACTTTTTCGGGTTGGTGTCACTATTCACGAAAAGTACTCCTCGATCGTAATGATTGGGCGGTTCTTTCGAGCATCGTTTTATACTTTTTCGGGCTCGAGAGACACAACTTTACGAAAAAGGACACCCCAGGATTTTCCTTTTCTGCTGTCTTTTCAAACTCTCTAAACATGAAAAGGCGCCGAGTTCTTCCTTTGTCAGACTCGTTAAATCCTGATGACATCGGATTTTGTCGAAATGACGCTCCTCAAGCATATGCTATCGCCGTCAAGCTTGTCATCCAAAAATAACCGGGGTACTCGCCAGAAATGGTGGGGGAAAAAAAGAAAATTTTGGGAACCATAATTATTGTCGTGTCGGCAGTATGTCGCTCTTGAACATGGCACTTCTCTGCTTCCGTGTCGGGGTGGGGATATCTCATCTCATTTTTCACTTGCCTCCGTGGGTTTGGGTAATCCTATTTGACCTCTCATCTGCTCATTGCCTCGTCATCATGACCTCTGATCCATCGATGTCAAATACTGCCGATTCCACTGTCGTGCCGCCAATATGTTCAAGAGAAGTTGACCTCTGAAAAGAAACAACCTCCCTCTGATATTTCACACAAAACATATTGTCTCTTTCCGTCTCATGTCAATGATGTGGGAAACACTATGGCCCACCTTCGATCAAGGTCACTTCCTGTCGACTTTAGCTCATCATCCAGGAAAGTGACCTAGAGACTCCCTTCCGGTACCTTGGAGCCTGCATGCCTCAATGGCAGGTTCTTCGTGTTCAATGCGAGGTTTTCATCATTGGCCTCCGATTGGATGACTCTACGGGTGTTCGACACTGGCTCATTCATTCGCACACCGTGGATTGTACCTACAGTACCTTGAGGACCATCGTCATTATTGGTGGCACCTCTCGCGTCTGTTAACAGTTCCCAATATTGACTGGTAATCAGACGATGTTCAAGCATGTTCGACTTCGACTCCTGTATTCACATGTTTGGACTTGTACTTTGTTCGGGTTTGGATGGAGCACAAGACCTTGGTTCTAGTCTGTTGCGGACTAGGTTGCGATTTTGTGGATCATTATTACATGACTCATTGATGGATGGTTGCGCCCATACCTGAGTCTTTTCGGATGGCTGCGACCATACCTCTTATCATCATGGTCTCTTCAGCTGGGTGGCTGCGTCCATACCACGGACCTTCTTCGTATGTCTTTTGGATGGCTGCGCCCATGCCTAGACTACATGTAATCGAAATATCAGTTGTATCTACATGTAGATTCTCGGTGGCAGCTATATGTGTTCTTGTAAAGAATTTCACCCCTCTCTCTCTCGGGCCTCATGCTTTAGGGGGCATCTATTACACAGTAATTTGTCACCATTGGTCACCGTCCCTGTTACCCCTATTTTCGTACATTGGAGGATACATTCCGGGACCTGTGAGCAGTGACATAGCCTAAAAACACTTGCATTATGTTCCCCTGAGTATGTACTTCATGTTCCCTGAAGACACCTTCTGCAAATTATCCCTGAAAAGTGCCCTTTTTCCATTGGCGCAGGTACACAGTGTCTTATCCGCGCCAATTACTGAGATCCTCAAAAAGGGGCGCGCCCATTGGCGCTCTGTCCTAGAACAACACTCGCGCCAACTAAGTTTGGTAATGATTTTTGGCAAACGCGCACCCATGTGTTTTTTCCTTTCATATCATGAAGTCTTTTGAGGGAAAAAATCCATCTGATAGAGGTCGAGAGTCATCATCTATCCTTGACATCTATCCTCAGTAGCTTTTCGGAGATAATGTCGATCCACAATGGGCGTCCTGGTGCATTGAATCTTCCTCCCTTCTCCATTTATAAAAGTCTGTCCTCATGCATTAGACAAGGGAGTTTTTGGAGGAGTTGGGGAGAGAGTTTTTGAGAGTTCTAGAGTAATGCTAGTTGTGATTATGCTTGTCTGGAGTGATAGCAAGAGTCTTGAAGCATAGGGAGGTTATGCTGCTGGAATCCTGAGAGAGAGAAGGTCTATTGCAAGGCATACGTAGCGGTTCGCCCAGCCAGAGAATAGGTTCAACGTCAGAACCTTGGTTGTATCTTTCTTTGCCTATTATTCATTGATAGATGACTACTGTTATGGTTCCATTCTCATTTGTCTCATGATGGTTAATGTGAATTACATCCTTTCTGACTGATGTATAGTTGCTTTTACTAGATTTCACGGTTGTGTTTGTTCTCTCTTTGCATGTGCAGGTGTCCATCCGCGAGGATAGTGGAGGATCATGACCGACTAGAGCGAAGGAGTGAGAGCGGCATCTCTTCATCAAACAAATAGTGCTGGAATCCAAGTAGGTGTTCATTACCCACTTTGTAATTGCAATTAGGAACTTGCAGAGTAGCATTGATTGATTGTTGCTAGACCCGTTTTGGGCTAGTGGGATCGCCTCTGTCCGCAGAGGGGATTTACCTGTTCAACAAGCCCAAAATAAATGCTTTGGAAAATTGCAGAGCTGGCCAGCCAGCCATGGCCACTCAACTCGGAAACAACGTAGATTTTTTCCCTCAGTGGCTGTCCGACGCATGTGCCGGTGGTATGCCCAATTCCCTCCATAATTGTGCAATCCTTCTTTGCATGTCGGGCAACTTTTCCCAAAAAAGAAAAAAGAAAAAAGTAGAAAAGCATCCCTAGATTATAGGGATCTATTTTTAGCAGCAAGAGTTACATGCAAAGTCGTTTTTAGAAACTACCCAAGTGTTTATTTTTCCTTGGTTTGTGGCATGCGCATCATAAAGCCTAATTTTTCCATATCTATTTAAAAACACTTCATACTCATTCTTTACATTCGATCTTGGAGCTCTTGCATTCCCGAGGCATCCAGGAAACCTTCGGCATAGTCAGTGAAACCTTTCTGGCTAAGTTTTACTTTTCATGCCTTTTGCCACCTTTTTTGTTGCTTTTTAGTTTTCAGCTTGTATGAGTGTTTTTTCCTTGGTTTTATTGAATGACTACAAGAGTTTCAATGTGTTTTTAGCTTGTAGAAGTGTTGTTTCAAGTTTTTCATTACCTTTCCTTAGTGTCGCATGCATAACATTGTTTCTTCACTCACAATTTTTGTTTCGGTGACTCGCTTCATGAGCTTCTTGGTTTTGCTATTTGACTGATTTCTGCACATGCTTGAATTGGATGCATGTCAATTTCGCTTAGATCTACACCAGCTTCGCACACATATTCATTCCTTCCTGTTTTCAGGTTTCCATTGGTAGATCTGGGTTGGCCTAGCCCAGATCTTGTCTTTCCTAGCATGCTCTGTGCATTCTTGGAATTCAAGGCTCTGTCTTGCCTCTAGGAATTGAGTAGAGGATTCCCACACTGTCTCCTAGTTGTGCTCTATGCAATCCTAGGAGGCAGTGCCCAGTCCTTCCCAATGGAAATGCGTAATGCGCAGTTCCAGCCAACAACCCAACTTGAATGTTTTTCACATTACACAGTTTCAATAAGTAGTTAGCCTCACTAGACTACGCATTATGCAGATCCAATTATCAATGAGCCTCACTAGCAGCTGGACCTGCACAATTTACAGTTCCAGCCGATAGTCTCCCTGCTTCTTGGAGTCAATGCTACGCAATCTTTCCCAGAAGTCACTAGTTTGTTGCCCAAATGTTTCTCGAGTTGTTGGATGTTTTTCAACTGACATTGTCTTGTCATGAGTGTCTTCTCTATCTCTAGGTACCACAGGTTTTTGAGCATCTTCTCAGCAATATAGGTATCATGGTCTTCAAGAGAGCTGGATCAAAAGATCCAGTTGAAAGAAGTACTAGGGATGTGGTTGAACAGGGGTCTGTGAGCTTGCCTATGTACACATACACACACTTGTCCATTGAGAAGGACATCAAGATCACATGGTAAGACATCAATACTATTTTATCAGGCAACATTGAGGAGAATCTGGAGGATTGACATGTCTATGTGAACATCCATAAGTCATGATTGTACAAGGTTGCCTGCAAGTTTCCCATGTTCCCATGCGCATATGTGATTCAGTGGATTTTCTCACACATTTATCCTAAGACAATGATACTGAGCAATGTTAGTGGAGCAAGGATTTCTTCCTTTAGGGCGAAAGATTATCAACGAATGTATTAGTTGGCACTACCGGTGAGCAAGATTAATGCACCATTCTACACTCCCAACATCAACACGAACATGAGACATCTTGAAGCATTTGGTAAGGGAGCCAACAAAATTCAGGACGACATCCAACCATATATATAGGACAAATACACTCAGGAAGGAATACCAGTTCTTGGTCATCTTTGCATGCCGCTTGTATGGCCAAGGGAGTACAAAGACCTTCCTGAAGAGTTGGGTTTCCATGTTGGATCAACTGGTAGGTGAAGACAAATGTTTCAATTGGTCTAACTTGTTGGCTCTCCAACTGAAAGTGCATGTATCCAATGCTCGGAGTCTGCCCAAGGATCAATAGGCATGATTCTTCATGTCTTCCTACCTGCTCGATGCAATCTATGGCTGTTAATAGTTTCCTTTCATGGGTTTCACATGGACACCTTCAAAGATTCTTGTGAATGTATATTGCAAGTTTCTCTCAGACTACAGCTACCGAGGAGTCGTGGCTAGAATATCTGACCATTACATTGCTCCTATATACGTGATGATCTTTGAGCAAGATATACAGTGCATGTCCCATGCAGCAATGGAGGCGTTGCTGAACATTGCTGATTAGTATGCCTCACCTGAGGGAACCTTCATTAGGGTGTGCAACATGGAGAAAGCTCCGCATGTGTTGTCGAATTTTTCCATGGACAAGATGGGCATATAGGAGGTTGCGTACCACATCTCGACAAGGTTATCAACTCAATTTCACAGGAAGAAGAAGGCACCATGGCCTACACTTCCTATGCGAATTGGGTTGTACACGATTGGGAGTTTGAAAGAAGCGAATGCCAAGGTTAAAGACTTCAAGAAGTTTAAATTTGGCACCAAGAATTTCAATCCGTATGATCCACCTGGTTTATGTAGGGACCATTGTGTGAGAGTGTACTATTCTTGGATCCATGAGGCATGTCATTGGCCAGAGGAAGACATATGGAGATATTATTATAACTCCTCTAGGCTCAATGAACTGGTCATCATGGTAGTAGAGTGGCTAGGAGCACCACATGGAGAAAAAACAACAACAACAACAACCAGAAAACCTGTGCAAGACAAAGGCAAGAGGAAGATTTTCGAAAGCACAGGGATGGATCAAAGCTATAAGTTTAAGGAAGACCCACATATGGAAAAGGTAGCCTTGGAGATAGATACAAAGAGGTGCAACACGACAGGAGGATAGTGCAAAGAAAAAGGGAGAAGAAAATACTAGAATATGTAGAAAGGAAGTTGCAGGAAGTCTAGCAAAATCGTAAAGAAGAACAAGAGTTGCGCAGAAGAGAGATGGAAGCACAACATGAAAGTGAACATGAACATGAAAAATAGCCACAAAAAGTTCAAGCTGCACATATATCACAAACTGTGCTGATACAGGTTGAAGACTTTGAACTAGCAGTAGATGAGGAACAGGGCGAGCAACCGTAGGAATAGGAACTTGCTCTACAGGATGAACCTGATAGTGGAATAGATGGACATGGAGATAGAGTAGCTGGACTAGGATCAGGATACCGACTTCATGCCAAAAGCAACCAAGATCACTCCACAGGCTCCACTAGGTCCAACAACAGAGAAAGTCTCGAGTGAACAAGGGGATACCATTCTCCTTGATAACCATCTAGGAACAAAGGTGTACAACATAGCCTTTGATGAGTCACAACACAGATTTGTACAAGCACATAGAGCACACACCTTGGATGAGCATGCATCATTTGCACACTTTGAAGAACGAGTGATTGTGTCAGATGTACGAAGACGTCCAGCCACCTTGGGTGATGCTTATGCCAAAGCCACGAGCTTGAGTGTTACGTTCATGATAGCAGAAAATGAGTGCATGGCTGAGGAGTTGCGAGCAACCAGGCAGAGAGAGGAACAATCAACATGATCCGCCAGAGCAGAGATGAAGAAAACCATAGTTGCTAAAGTATCAACTCTTTAGATAGTCATGCAGAGATTGTATGACAGGTTTGTCACTGTGCACAAGGCAGTTGTCCATCTACATGGTCATCAACAATGCTACATCAAGATAGCATGAACACTCACAGATATACATGCCATAGTTGATCATGTACAAACATGGACAATGAGGTACAAGAGAGCCCCACTTCACTTTCACAAGATGATGAAACCATAGGTAGATTTGGACAAAGCACGCATTTGGAGTCCGATCCAAAACTATGAGGAACTCTCACCACTCATCACTAATGTTGAGGCTTCGTATGCACAATTCTACAAGAGTTTGGATGTCATGGTGAGAAAGTATGGCAACCCGTCGATTGGTACGCTCACCGAGGCCAAAGAGAAGAACCAAGTCAGACTGGAGCTCGATGCATACTTTGATCAATTGTTGCTCATGACCACCAGTGTAGATTTGCATGTCAGCACAGATAATATGCTGATGTACATTGCCGACCCGACCTTTCTCAGGACTAAGCTATGCATGTTACAGGATGAGTTGGACAAAGGTTCCAAATTAGTATACCCATAAGCAATGGTATCAAGATTTTGTTTCTAGAAAGACATCATCAAAGAGCATGCATACACCATTATGCACTACCAAGCATGGAATCAATTCATCACCGAGGATCATGAAGAGGTGGTTGATGAGTTGGTCTTTCCACAACCATCCAAGTCTTAGTGTTCTCTGTCTCGCTGACTCAAGCCAATTTTGTACCACATGGATATATGTGGAAAATGTATCATTTAGTAAACATGATGTAAAGTGACATTCCAAGTGTCATTAGTGGAATACAAATAGTCATATGTAATGTGTTGGCTTAGTGGGGCCTGACCTAGGTTCAGAAGTGATTTAGCCAAACAAATCCTGGTACTACTGGCCCTTTCGGCAACATTCTGTGGAGCGCGGATTGAGGTCAAACTCGAAGTAGTATGGGAGGGTGCTAGAACTAGGTTTCGCACCCTGGGGATGTCTGATATGAGGTAATTGGTACATGGTCCAACCTTCGTACTTACTGTGCTACGCACACCTATGGGCACCCTGTGCCCTGCGATCCTGTCTTCGCGCAGTTCTAGCCGCAGTACGACCCGTGTTATTTACCCAAGTCTTCCTTAATTAGGCTCTGTTAGCAGATTACTTAGATTATTTTCATATATAAGCATTCATACAAGTATTTACCAATTGTGTGCAATAGATAAACAAAGTAAAAGTAATGCATAACATCAACATACGGATTCAAGAACATATGCACAGAGTAAACTTCTGTTTATTAACTTTCGATCCCAATTACAGACCTGACTCCGCCCTGTGCACTCAGTTGCAGGTGTCCGCACACTCAGATGCAGATTCTACTAGGCCTCTATGCACTCAGCGCAGAGCCTCTTCCTACTACTATGACCTAATACACTTCAGACTCCACTCTAACCTTGAACCATGCCTTCACTATTCTATCTATCCTCCACTTCTTCTCTTTACTCTTAGATCCTCGCTCTATTTATACAATCCCATGGTCCGCAGACCATTGGCAGGCTGACACAACTTTACATTAAATTACAATATTTTAGGGCGGACAACCCTATGACTCATCCTAGACTTCATGCTTCGCGCCCATAATTCACGGAGTTCTACACCATCTTTGACCAAAACTTGGGCTTTGAGCCCAAAAACCTACTGCGAGGGATCCCATGCCCAATAAGCCCCCAACACAATCATCGTGACTTGTCTCGAGTCACTCTGCTAGTACGACGATCTTGGCATGAAGCCCCTCCAACCATGCTTGTGTTGCGCAAAGGTCTGTAGCGCACTATTTTGATGCATGTTGATCAACTCTACTCTTTCGACTGAATGCTCACCATCAGGGGAAAATCCCTCTCTTAAGGCATGCATCGCCTTCATCTGTGCGAGCTTTTCTTCAATATCGACAATGATGAGGAAGGCCTCATCAATCCAAGGTTGGACATGCGCTTTAAGTACTGCCTCTTTCTGTCACGCAACATCCACATGTTGCTTTAATGCCTTCACCTACTGTAGCTTTGCCAGCCATTGAGTCAGGACAATTGTCTATGTCGTTCCGTGCACACTGTCATACTTCACTTGAAGCTCCCACACCTTTGTTTCTAGGCTCTGTATAGTGGGGTCCTCCTGTAAGGAAGTGAGGACTGTGAAGGATTCTTCTAACATACTCGTACAGGTTTGCACTGCCTGTCCTATTTCATCCAACCATTTTTGGATAGCATCAACACTCTGTTCATAGACTTCTAAGGGTGTGGATGACTGTGCCTTCAATCACAGTTCGACAATATAAAGGTTGAGGTCTAGCTGTGTCCCCATTTCTTCATCTTTTGCCTCGCAGAATCCACTCGTAGATCCATCGGCACAGCCAATTCCAGGAAAGTTCTATAAACATTGTCCACCGCCTACGCTAGTCCTTGAGTCTTGCAATGATTTCATCATGCTGCTGACTGAGTTGTTCCATATTGATCTTTTATTCGCTCAATACTTGTAGCGCAAGACCTTCTCTAGCACGGAGCTCGACTATGACCCCACCCTATAACTAGTAAAGGGTTTCTCATGGAAGGGAAGCCAAGTTTATGCTCAACCCCTTAATCCTACCCACCGCAGCTTGGTCAACTTCGTTTGCCACCGCTAACGTACCCTCAAGGAACACAAAAGTGTTGGTTGCACGGGCACACAACATCTGTTCCGTCTTTGATGTACCTGCTGCAACATATGTGGCCATCGTTCCTGTTTGATGGGGCTTCACCTATTGTCCCTGTAACTGCATTCGTAGTGCCCCCAACATAGTGTTCTGCTCCATCATCACTTCTTGGAGCGCATCCTTAGTGACATCATAAACCGTCTCGCCAATGTGAAACAGATCACCTTTTGTAAGCGTGATTGGGTCAATGGACGTCTTAAATGCCTTCGCCTTCTTTTTGGGGATCAGTTTCTCAGGGATGCGTGGTCATTTCAATTGCTACGAGGTAGTTTTCGGATCTGCGCGCTCTCTGTCCAGGTCGATGTCCTCAGCCTCTTGCCCTGTGGAAATTTCATGGCCCCCCTCTTTTATTAGCGTTGTTTTTGTTGTCTACATTGTTGCTGCTGCATTGGCCGTCTTCTGCTATGCGGCTTCTTCTTGTTCCTGGCCCCTCTTTTCATCTAGTGGTGTGATGTGCAGCTTGGTGTCCTTCTTCTTTTGTTGGGCTGCGGCCTTCTCCATTCCTTCCAAGTCTGGGGCGCGCCACTCTGAAGGCCATGTTTCCAATGCTATGAAGATGGCATCATCTGTAGCAATAAATGGAAGCTTTGTCCATTCCTTCGTTGGATCCTTCCGTGCCCAGACATGAATGTTGCACATGTCTGCTTTAAACTTTGCAAAGCTCCGCAGAGTGGCATACACTGTGGGAGACAATCGTGGCCTTTTATTGATCCATATCCAGATGCTCACCTCCATCAACACCTAAAGCACCTTGACGCATGAATCCGCTTTGCGTCCTTTGTGGCCTAGAGTGAAGCGTACTTTGCAGCCTCAAGAAGGTCCTGGTCAATAGGCGAGAACTGACTATCTACCGGTAGTTCGCTTGCTACCAGTACAATGGATAAGAGAAACCACGCGTAGTGGAAGATCTTACGCTGCTCTTGGGCCTCCTTGCAGTTTATCAAAAATTCCTCACAGAGGAACTCAACCTAGTTGAACTGAACTCCCTTCGCACACTGCTCGACTAGCGCAACCACAGGCGCTGGTACTTCATCGGCATGGTACTTTCGCATTAATTTGTCGGCTAGGACTTGGGTAGCTATGCGCACACCTTTATCCTTGATACTTACAATTGCATAGCCGCGCTTCTTCTTCTCCAGCTTGTACTTGGTTTTCATGGCTTCCGTGAGAGCCAAATCACTGCTTTTACTAGTTATTTCCGCAGGGTCCCTTCCCTGACAGGGAAGCTGAGAAATCCCATGAATAAGTTCCGCCATGATGGGAATCAACTCCTCCAGCCATAGATACCCATCATGAACCAGCAGCTGCCTGATGACAAAAATGGTGATGGGTGCATAGTGAAAGTGAGGTATCCATCGAGATGAAGTAACCAGACCTTCTCCACACCACGTAGCCATTTTTGTGGTTCCAACGTGATCACTAGCCCCTCCAACTTCTATTTCATCAAGTTTTCTATCATCAGGTGCGGGAACTTCTCGCTGTTTGCGAGGTCCCAATCTTCGAACTTCATGGTAGACACCCAGCCGAGGGGTGGACCTTCAAAAGTAGTTTCGTTGGGGAGGAGCGGGGTTTGGAGCACACTCTTCGTGGCTTCCAGGTCTTTGGCAACCCTAAATTTCCCTTTCCATGGAGGGAGGTACGTGGGTCACTTTGTTGTGGAAGGCATAAGTGGGACATCCTCCTCTACATCATCTTTGGCCTCTATTTAATCAATTAGAGCCTGCAAGTCTTCCTCCTATGCGTTGATTCAATTGTGATGGCTTTGCCTTTATCTTCCATTGACAATTTGTCGAATGTGGGGTTCTTAGGGATCTCTGGATTGGTCCCATAGTCTTACTATCTTTCTTTGAACGCAGTGTCCATGGTGATTTTAGAACTTCTGGCGCAACCGCCACATCTCCCAGCCCCTCATGGACCATATGGGGCTCCGTGGCCTCACTGATATCTTTGGCGAATTGCACTCCTGGTTTGGTAGCAGTCATCGTGTTTACACGGGATATGTTGTGTCATGTACTCAAAGGTGGTAAGAGTGCTCGGTGCTCAATGCTCTGTAATTGCTCAAATATCAAACAACCAAGTGTTGTCTCGTGGCTAGCCCTAAGGGTTTTATAGCATCTTTTGATTTTGAATTCAACCATTCCCCCCACTTCTGAGTCATTAATGCCTTCTTGGAGGTAGATTGTCCCAAATCTAGCTCTTAATCTGTATCTTAATTTCCCACCACCCGCTCCTCTTTGTCTTAAATTGGATAGCTTGTCATGAACAGTGACACCAATGGTCACTTTCCAACCTACCCATGTGGTGGCACAACCCCCTCTACATGGGCGTGACCCTTGTGACATGCCGATCCTACACATAACCTCCTTATAGCATAGCTCCCTCATAGACTCGTTTATAGTCCTGCTCTCTCTTTCAACTGCTTGGAGCGCTGAGACTATGCTCCCTAAGGATAGTCAAGTGGTCACACCACCTGTGCGAGACTTCAATTCACCTTCTAGCCTGGTCCGTGGGCACTCCTTAATTACCTTTGTGACAGTCAGTGCCGCATGTTCTTCCTTATGCGGTGCGCTCCCCTAGTTACTTTGTTTGGCAAGATATGGTCGTAGCCATGGTAGCAAAGTCACAAATTATTATCAACAATCTCCTAATGCAATAGTATGGCTGCCTTTATCTGGTTTTTTCATTCTTAGTTTGCCAATGAGACATGCTTGCGCGATTTTGTTTTCTAGTTTTTTTATCTTTGCATCCCTTAACGTGCTTTTCTTCCTCAGTCATACCTAATCTTCTTCGAGTTCGTGAATTTAAGGTTCCCTTGCCGAATGACTTCCTGAATCTACATATGTTCACCCTCGCGTAGCTACATAATTCCTTTGTCTTGGTCCTTGCGTAATGTCCCAACTGTGGGAGCTATTGTGTAAGGATTATTTTCCTCCAAAATTAAGGTCTCGACCCTATTCCTCAGCTTTGGAGTCATCTCTGTGCTCATGTTTTTGCACATGGTCCTATAGGCCCATCGAATCGCTAGCACGCGCAGGTCCCAGTCAGTTTGTCTCACCCAGTGAACCCTGTTCAGGACTCTACATACCTTATTGAATGCTTCCATGCGGAACACCTGTGGTGCATGTTGCCTTTCCTGCTGCTGCATCCTGTTCCGATTTCTGATCCTGAGGTTGGGGTGTGCTTGTGTGGGTTGCACATCACATGTTTGTATCCATCGAGACAGGTGGGCATGCAAGTTGCTCCATCCTTGCTGACCGACTCTTGTTCGACGCTGGGGGTTTCCAAACCATAGGTGCGAAATCTGAAGAAGTGCAAAATGATCTTTGAGAAAAAGTCACTACGCATAGTAGTCCCACTAGACCCAGGGGAAGGAGCATGCTATACTGAACCAGTGCGTGATGGTTTGGAAGCCCCCAACTTTGAACAAGAGTCGATCAACAAGGACGGAGCAACTTGCATTCCCACCTATCTTGATGGGTACAGACATGTGATGTGCAACCCACACAAGCACACCCCAACCTCAGGATCAGAAATCGTAACAGGATGTAGCAGCAGGAGAGGCAACACACACCACACACGTTCCGTGTGGAAGCATTCAATAAGGTATGTAGAGTCCAGAACAAGGTTCACTAGGCGAGACAAACTGATTGGGACCTGCGCGTGCTAGCGACTCAATGGGCCTATAGGACCATGTGCAAAAACTGAGCATGGAGATGACTCCGAAGCTAAGAAACAGGGTCGAGACCTTAATTTTGAAGGAAAGGAATCCTTACACAATAGCTCCCATAGTTGGGATAGTATGCGAGGAACAGGATGAAGGAATTATGTAGCTACGTGAGGGTAAACATATGTAGATTCAGGAAGCCATTCGGCAAGGGAACCCTAAACTTCACGAACTCAAAGAAGATTGGGTATCACTGAGGAAGAAAAGCATGTTAAGGGATGCAAAGATAAAAAAATTGGAAAACAAAATCGTGCAAGCATGTCTCGTCGACAAACTAAGAATGAAAAGACCAGATAAAGGCAGCCATACTACTGCATTAGAAGATTTTCGTCAATAATTTGTGACTTTGCTACCATGGCTGTGACTGTATCTTGCCAAACAAAGTAACTAGGTGAGAGCACCACATAAGGAAGAAAATGTGGCACTGATTGTCGCAAAGGTAATTAAAGAGTGCCCACGGACTAGGCTAGAAGGTGAATTGAAGTCTCGCACAGGTGGTGCGACCACCTGACTATCTGTAGGGAGCACAGTTTTAGCGCTCCAAGTAGTTGAAAGAGAGCGCGGGACTATAAATGAGTCTATGAGGGAGCTACGTGATAAGGAGGTTGCGTGTAGGATCAGCCATGCGTTCCCATGTTTGCTTCAGTAATACATTTGCATCCGAACCCAAATCTAGGATTACCTGATCCATTTCATACTCACCAATTTGTGTAGTCAACCTCATTTCCCTTCCAGTGCGCAATGCATGCTTCCCCAATTTTTGAACTATCAGTGGTTCTCCTGACCCTGCAAACTTGGTGATAAGTTCTTGTAGTCCTTTAACTACCTTGTTGCCGAGCAATAGTTTCATGCTTGTCTCTAGAAAGGTAGTAAGCATTGAAGGGTCCATTCTCAGCTCTCATTGATCCTTACTACTTGAAGTGGAGGCCTCCATGAAGCTCTTCTTAGCTTCCATGAATGTCTCCTTTGCACGTTCTATGTCAAACTCGGGTTCATTTGCAGGAGCCTCGCAAACCCATGTACTTTCCTCTGGCTGCTTCCCCATATCTTCTCTCGTGGTCGTACCACTTACGAGCATCATGTTTACATTCGAGTCCTCTTCTCGTGGCTCAAACCTCATCATTTGTATATTCTGAGTTGGGGGAGGTTGGAATACCCCTTTTTCTCACATCTTTGTGATCAACATAGGACAATCTATTATTTCATGATCAAACTAAGCATAATACGAATAGGATATCCTCGTCGTGTTAGTATAATCGTGGGCATAGTGCCCTGTTCCTCCGCAATTGTAACAAATTAATTTTCCATGGCCCCTTCCTGGTCCCATTCCACCTCTTCCTCGACCTCACCCTGGAAATCCAGTGTGCGCCATCCTTGCATCTGGGTCGAGGGCTCACGTTTCAGTCTGCATCCTATAGGCAGGGTTCTAATCCATCGTTAGCTCGTAACTGCGACAAGTGCGCTCATCGTGGCCTACCATCCTGTAGAAATTACAAAACAATTGCTAGGGTGTCTGTGTATACTTCTACAACAAATGACAATTATCCGTCATGTGTTTCCCTCCTATCTGACAAATCGCGCACCATAAAGCGGGTGTCACACTCGGTCCTGCTTGTGCCTCTAGTCTCAATGGCATTGGTCCTCCTCCTGCCAAGTAGTCCGCGAACACTGGAAAATGATCCTTGTCATGGCCTTCGTCTTTGCATTTTATGCACCATACTTCCTCGCACGCCTCTAGTTGTGATGCCCTATCCTGCTTCAAAATTTGCATTTCCAAACATAGATTCTGCAGTTGCACGTGGATTTGTTGAACTCCCAACCCAGGGTCTTGTATCGAGGTCTTATGTAATCTCATTGCCATTTCCAACGCTTCACCCTGGGTGGAAAGTTTATGTTGTGACATCATCGTCATCAAGTGTGGTGCCAGAGATGCTACAAGCCATGCACGATGTTGTCCATCTGTTAATGTCATATTGGCTTCGCGGATCATACTCTTCAGCCATTGATCCAGATCCCAGGAAGTCTCGCCCGTGAGCATCATGATTTCTTTAAACCCGATGATTGATTGTGTTTCTGACTTTGGCCTACTAAATTCCTTGTTTAACGCATTCTGGATCTTTGCAATCCCTACGTTTGGGTGGTCGTTAGAGTGCTTGATGTACCATGTTAATGCGCGATCCTGCAGTGCGGTCACCAATGTAGCCTTCTTAATATTGTTGTCCGTGACACCTTGTACTTCCCATACTACTCTTACCACGAACCAGAATTGGTTCGGATCCTCATTCCATACTCCTTTGAATACTGGTATTTTGATCGCGCTTGCCATAATGAACAGTGGAGGTGGTGGAGGTGGAGTGGTTGGAGATGGAGGTGAGGGAGGTGAAGCAGGTGGTGGTGAGGGTGGAGGTGGTAACTACAGAATGTGTTGCCTTACCAAACTGACCGTGCTTCTCGAAGAGACCTTAGATAACTCTTTCTTGCTCTCTCATGAGGGTGAAATCAAGGGACTGTTTTCTAATTCTTTGCTACCTTTGTAGATCTTTCTGTTTCGTGTAGTCCCAAACATTAATGTATTCGCATGACCCTTTTCTCACACAATAGCATCCTAATCAAAGTATTCAAAGATTTAATATACTTACCTCACAGTCCTTGGAGAAAGAATCACTCTTCCTCACTGTAGCTCACGGCCGTGTCTACTACAAACTCAGTGGTAAATCCCCCTATTATCTGGTCAAGCCAATGGTCCACAGCTCACGCGATCTGATCTTCTGATGGTTCTAGTCTGCGCACTAATTTCAAAGTCCACACTATCGATTGGTCGAGCCTACACCTTCCTTGGCTATTGGCTAACCTCACGATCCACTCATATATCTCAGAAGGAAAGGATGCAAAGAAAATCTCATGCATTTCCGTATACACGTAGCACTCCAACCACTTTTCCTTAGATACTTGTAGAATTCTGTTTTCCTGTGTCGCGAACTTGTGAATCTTCTTGTCCAACCACTCTTCAATTTCCTTCTTTATTGGGTTCCATTGGCACGACATCAGGCATCCCTTATACAGATCTCGGTCCCAGCAAAGAAACCATTTGTTGGCTTAGTGGGGCCTGACCCAAGTTCAGAAGTGATTTAGCCAAGCAAATCCCACTACTATTGGCCCTTTCAGCAATAGTCCACAGAGTGCGGACTGATATCTCACTCGAAGTAGTATGGGAAGGTGCTAGAACTAGGTTTTTGCACCCTGGGGATGTCTGATATGAGGTAATTGGTAAGTGGTCCAGCCTTCATACTTACTGCGCTACGCACACTTGCGGGAACCCCATGACCTGCGATATTGTCTTTGTGCAATTCTAGCCGTAGCGCGACCCGTGTTATTTACCCAAGTATTCCTTAATTAGGATATGTTAGTGGATTACTTAGATTGTTTTCATATATAAGCATTCATGCAAGTATTTATCAATTACACGCAGTAAATAAACAGAGTAAAAGTAATGCAAAACATCAACATACGGATTCAAGAACAGATGCACAAAGTAAATTTCTCTTTATTAACTTTCGATCCCAATTACAGACCCGACTCTACCTTGCGCACTCAGCTGCAGGGGTCCACGCACTCAACTGCGGACTCTACTAAGCCTCTACACACTTAGCTGCAGAGCCTCTTCCTACTACTATGACCTAATACACTTCAGATTCCACTCTAACCTTGAACCATTCCTTCGCTATTCCAGTTATCCTCCACTTCCTCTCTTTACACTTAGAGCCTCGCTCTATTTATACAATCCCATGGTCCGCGGACCATGGGTAGGCCGACACAACTTTACATTAAATTACAATATTTTAGGGCAGACAACACCATCTTTGACCAAAACTTGGGCTTTGATCCCCAAAACCTATTGCAGGGGATCCCATGCCCAACATAACGTAAAGAGTTATGTAATGAAGTTGAAGAGTTATGAGGGTAGTCCAAGAGTTACAAGGGGAATGTCAAGGGTCACCCCACCCTTTGTTATAAATAGAATCTCATAACGCATAGAACGAGATTTTGGGAGCCAAGCTTTTGCTAGGCATTTCTTAGACAGGGCTTGGAGAGTATTGTGATGAGCCTTGGCTTCTTCACACTGTAGAGTGAGTATGTCTCTTTGGAGGAGTAGACAGTGTTGGCTATAACGTTCCACTATTAGGGCTAGTGGCAGTCATGGTTGTATGTATGGATGGAACTTTCACTTTATATAATATAATAGAGCCAACAAGTTTCATGCATATGTTTTTATTGTAGTTCGACTATGCATATGGAATAGTCCTTATGTGATTGTATGAATCTTATCAAAGTGTGTTGTTGGTTTAACTCATCACTTTGGATTGTCGACTATTTTTCTTTCCAATTTGTGATGTCATTCAACTTGTGTGTTCCTTTCAGGCTACGTACACTTATAGGCTTCTAAGGGATACACTTCGTTTCCCCTTCCATGTGTTAGAACCTCCCCATGCATCTCCCTTGACTTGCTGCAATGTCACACACTTGCTTCCGACAAGGATATTTTGGTTAGCTCTGCATGCTATCATAGTCAAGGCATAGATTTATGTTGATAGTGCTAGACCTGCCAACATGTCAGGGAATCTCCCTGGTAAGAAGTCCCAACTAGACCTCAGACTGTTTGTTGAAGGAGTCCCAGCAGTGGGTTGTATGGTATCACCTTGACTGCGGTTTTGCAAAGAGGCAAGTAAGATGCCCTTGTTGGTAGCAAGGGTGTGACATATGAAGAAAGTCAAGGAAGGTGCATGTGAGGTTCTAACACACGGAGGGTGACGTGAGTACACTCCTTGGAAACCTATGAAATCACGTAGTTAAGAAGGGAACACACGAGCAAATATGCATCACAACATGGAAGGAAAGTAAGCTAGCAATCCAAAGTGATGGTTAAACCAACAATATATTTCAATAAGATTCACACATACATATACAGAAAATAGCTACACATGCATGTGTAAGCAAACATATACATATATAATTTAGATTAAACAAGATAGCTGAAATACAATATGACATATGCATGAAACGTGTTGGCTCTGTTATATTAAGTGTAAGTTCTAGTCATACAATACAACCATGAACAACCACTAGTTTTGATAGAGGAACATTACAGTACATTATAGTCATTTCCGACTTCTCCTCCAAAGAGATATACTAGCTTTTCACAGTGGAGAAGCTAAGGCTCGTTACAATATTGTCCAAGCTTTCTCTAAGATACTCCTATCGGAATCTTGGCTGACCAAAAGCCTCTACAATGAGTTATGAGGGACTATATGTAGAAAAGGGTCGGGTGGCCCTTGACATTCCCCTTTGTGTCTGTTCACCTATCCTCATGACTCGTCATCTACTCTATAACTATTACATCCAACTATCGACACTTGAACTTTCACTTGACAAGACATTACATACAATCTACACATGTACCCATGTGAGACAAAATAGGCTTGAGCAAGCCATGCAAGACATCACTATGACTCAGACAACTATGGGAAGACCAACTCTTCGACATCCTCGTGATGGTCGGAAATGGCGAATTGATGCCAGGCTTGGTAGTCCATGATGGTGTTTGTGTGCTCTATGGTGACATATTTCTGGAAACGAACTCTTGCCTCCATAGCATTTGGGTACACTTCTTAAGCTCCTCTATCCAACTCATCTGATAACATGCACATCATTGTCTTGAGTGTAGCTGAACCAATGACATACTGGCGCATGCTGTTTGCACTGCTCACCAAGTTTTCGCTTGTGGCTATGTGTATTAACTCATCAAAGTATGAGTCAAGCTCTAGTCGGACCTGTGCCTTTGTTTTTTCCTTGGTGACTGTCCTGATAGATGGGATCATGTGTGCGTGCACAACAAAATCCATACTCTTGAATACTTGTGCATGGGAAGCCTGTAGACTAGTGATGAGCTGCAAGAGGCCTTCATATCTCTGGATCTGACTCTGGATAAGTGCCTTCATCTCGACCGCTTTAGGCTTCATCATCTTGGGCAAGTGTAACGGGGCTCCCTTATATCTCATTGTCCATGTTTGCATGTAGTCAACAACAGTATGCATGTTTGACAAGATACATGCTCTCCTAGCACATCGATGCTGCCAACCATTGAGATGGACAACTACTTTATGCATGGTGCCAAATTTGGAATACAACACTTGCATGACTCACTCAAGGGATAATACTTCATCCAGTATTTCCTTCTTCAACTCTACTCAGGCGGATGCTGTAACCATTTCTCCTACCTGCTTGTTCGTTTGTAACTCCTTAGCCATTTGCTCGTTCTTTGCTATTAGGAAGCAAACACTTGAGCTAGTGGCTTCGGCATATGCTCTGGTAGCATCGACCAATTCTGTTGGATGTTTGTGCAAGTCAAACATGATCATTCGTTCATCAAACTATGTAGGATATTTGTTGTCATCCAGAGTAGACACTCTGTGATATTGCACAAATCTATGTTGCAACTCGTCGAATGAGATGTTGTGCATCTTTCCTTCTAGATTATCTCCAAGGATCTCAGTGTCTCCTTGGTTTCTTGGGACTTGCTCTGCTTCCAGATCTAGTGAATCTGGTAAGTCGAGCTCCTGGTGGTAAGGCATGAGGTCAATGTCTTGCTCTAACTCTTGTTGCTCCATATTCGTATCCATATGCTCATGTGCTTGTTCAATCTCTTGAGAAAAGACCTGCTCCTACGATTGCTCACCCTGTCTACTTGGTGCCAGCTGTTTGGATGAGTTGACTACTTGTATGGGCTTAATTTCATTTGTCTGCACATGTTGTGCCCACTTCTGTACCTGTTCTTGTTACACTTGCTTCTCCTGACTGCATAGCTCCTATTCCTTCCAAAGTTTCTCCTTCAAATCACACAACTCCTTCTTTGTTTCCCCCATTCTCCATTTTTTTCTTTGCCTTCGACCGTTCCTCTTGTCGTGCTGTTGTCTCTTTGCCTCTATTGCCAAAGCAACTTTCTACACAAGTGGGTCTACTCTAAACTTGCAGCTTTGTTCTACCTCCATGTTGTCAAAAATGTTCCTCTTGCCTTTGTCGCGCGTCGGTATGTTTACCTCTGCTGCTGTTGCCGGTGCTCTCCTGGATGCTGCTTCATGCTGCTTTGCTAACCATTCCACATTGATGCCGACCAGTTCATTGGGCCTGGAGAAATTGTAACAATATATCCACGGGTCTTCCTCTACCCAATGACATGCCCCATGGATCTAATGAAACTATACTCTTACGCAGTGATCTTTTACAATATAGTGCAGGTCATGCAAACTAAAGCTTTGGACATCAAAAGGGTATTTATTGATCTCCTTTGTTTCGACATCTGCATGCTTGAAGTTTTGTATCTCGTATAACTCGATCTACAATGGAAGAGCAGGCCAAGGTGCCTTCTTCTTCCCGTGCAACCTAGGTGACAATCCTACCAAGATGTGATATGATACTTCCTACATGATGAGCTTGTCCATGAAAAACTTCGGCAAAACATGCAGAAACTTCTCCACGCTATACATTCGTATGAAGGTGTGGTATAGTGAGGCATACCAATCCACTATATGGATCGGTGTCTCCATTGCTTCCTTTGACATCCAAGGTGGATCTTGCTCAAATATCAACTTGTATACTGGGGTGAAAAAATGATCTAACAACTATGTGATGACTCCCTTGAAGCTACATTCGGACAACATTTTACAATAAGTATTCACAAAGGTTTTCGTCAATGCCCATGCCCACTTCAAGCTTGAGAACTCCTGACGGGCATAGATTGGATCCAATATGTAAGCGGACATGTAGATTTCTGCTTTCTGACCTTTGGGTGGCTTCTGAGCTCTTCTTACCTATTCCTCCAGCCAATAAGCCAACATGTCAGACCAGTTGCATGCTTTGCCTTCACTGGCTAATTGGTCCAACGTGATCACCAAACTTTGTGGGAGGGTTTCCATGCTCTCTTGGCCATAGATGCAACATGTAAATATGACCAAGTATTGATATGTCTTCCACAATATCTTTGTTTTGTCAACCTGGTCGGGTGTCATCCTGAATTTGGCTAGCTCCTTCACCCAGTTCTTCAAGATATCCCTAGGGTTGGCATTACTGATGGGTAGGCTAAAAGGTGTCTCCAAGGTGATCACTAGCTTAGACATATGGTACATCTATTCATAATCCTGTGCCCTAAAGGTAGCAATCTCCATCCCTTTGACACTACTCAATGTCATCATCTCGAGATCACTATGCGAGATGATCCAATGTATCATGTCTGTGCATGGGAACACGGGATACCTGCATGCAATTCGGTACAAGCCGGACTTGTGAATGTTCACATAGACTTGGTGGTCTTCGAGGTCTTCCCCAAATGTTCCTGAGAATGCATCATTGACCTCTTGACATTTCAGCTTGATTTCTCTATCTACAATTAGCTTGGTCTCTTCATATATCGACAAACTTGTAGACACTTGCTCAACTGTTTCTCCAGTTGTGCTTCTGTTAGTGTCCTTCGATCCTGCTCTCTTGGAGGTCATTGATCTTGAAATACTAAGAGACGGATGAACACCTACTAGACATGGAGACATGGTGACATGCATGGCAAGAAATTTGTCAAATAAAACCAAAGCAAACTTGAGGGATGAAATGCTATATACCTGGGGATTGACTGGCAAGGATTGCGCAATTTTTCCTGGGAGGTTAGGAGACTGGCTTCCGGAATTGCACAAAAGGCAGTTTGGACTGCTGGTAGGTTGGTTGACTCATGAAATTGTGCAATATGTGATCCAGACTGGCTTGATGGGTGTTGGGATTGCGCAATGTAAAATTTTGACTAGCAAGGGTTGTAGGCCCAGTGACCGCATTGTGCAATTTTCTAGGCCAGAAGCCACTGCCTGTTAGAATTGTGCAATGAAAGACTGGAGGAAAATCACTAGGAATAAATGCACATTTTCATGGAGGAAGGCAAAACCTTCCCTCTTAGGATTGCGCAATGTTGTCTTGGTAAGGCAGAGTCCAGGCCAAGGTTTCCTAGACTTGCTGACGGGAAACTGAAAGAAAATGAAGTAGTGAATGCATGGCAATACTGAGTTTAAGTAGGAGTGAATGGTCGTGCATGCAAACAATGAATGAAAAATTCAGAAAATGGAATGACATGCATGTGTGTGAAACAAGTCACCGAATCAACGACCATTTGTGCAAAACAATGTCATGCATGCGACAACAGTGAGATGCTAACGAAAACTAAAATGGTGCTAGTACAAGCTAATATGCATGTAAATGATAGCAAGCATTCACAGAAATCAAGCAAACATCATTCACATAAGCCAAAACACAAAAAGTGAGAAAAATGCTGCAAAAGACAAGTTAAGTGGGCTTACCCAGAAATAGCTGAGCTGGATGTGTCAAAGACTCCTGGATGTGTTGTGGGATGTCAGATCTCCAAGATCGATGTGAAGAAGTGAGCTCTAAAGCATCAAATAAATAAGTTTGAGGCTCATGATGCGCATGCCACAAATCTAGGAAAAAGCGACACTTGGAGGGAAGTTTCTAAAATGATCTTTGCATGTAACCTCCAGTTGCTAAAAATAGGTCCCTAAAATCTAGGGATGCTTTTTGTATGTTACTTTTTGCTATTTCGGGAAGAAGCAACCCATGCAGTCAAGTCAATTTTTCTTGGTCCCGGTTGGAACCGGTCAACTTGATGGAACATGCAATAGCCTTCTTGCTTAACGGAGAAATATGTGCATTTCTAGGAGGGAATTGGGTTGGCTTCCTAGAGGAATTGCACAATTTCTAGGAGGAGCAGTTGACTGTTGCCCAGAATTTCACAATTTCTAGGTTGAGCAGTCCTATTGGGCCAGATTGTGCAGTTTCCACTGGGAAGGTTGACTGATAGGATTGTGCAGTTTCTGAGCCCAGTAGGTTGCTAGTCAGGATTGCACAATATCTAGAGTGAAGATTGGTTCCCATTCAGAATTGCGCAATTTCTTGAGGCAGATGCTCAGCCAACGGTTGGATGAAGTTCGGAGAAGTAGCTTGTGAGGGATGTGAAATAAGCTATCACGCACAAGCTAGAAATTTGCTAGAGAACCACTGAAGCTCATGTACTTGACAGTGCAAGACATGTTGCTGAGGATGGTTGCTAGGGAGGCTCCAAAACGAAGCTAAGGAAAAAATTTGGAGGGTGGTTGTAGCCGCTACAACACTTTACTACCCACTACTGGGACTCCTACTCCAAACAGTCTGAGGTCTAGTTGGGACTTCCTACTGGGGAGATCCCCTAACATGTTGGTGAGTCCAACATCGTCAACATTTCTAGCGCTAAACGGAGGGCCAAATGACAAGTTGAGTCCTTAAAGTATGTTTTGAATCTTTGCACATCTATCATGACTTATGTTATACTTCGTCCTTTGAGATATATGTCTTATGGAAATGACTTTGAAATATCAAAGGAGTTATGGAATGATTTGTCATAGAACACATATGAGGCTGAAGGTAGAAAAACTTGGCAAAGGCATAGTATTACCTTTTCCAATCTATGTGACAGCCTTGAAACCGATGAGGATTACGTGATTTGCATGTTGTTCGCATTCACGCTTCATGGGCACCCATTGCAATGGCTTGTCACACTGCTCGAAAAATCTATTCACTCAATTTTTCACTTTGTTATAGAGTTAGCTGATGCTTTCCAAAAGTTTGACCATCAAGCACTTGACAAAAAAAATCTCGAATTACAAAAAGCCCTTGATGAATCCTTGGCACAATTCTGGGATCTCTTTCGTAATCTCGCATTTAAGTTCCTAGAGGATGAAATTGATTGGATATTTCTCAACGAAATATTTCAGTATCTTCTTCACATATTCAAGAATCCGTATATTTTGGAATGATTCGAACTGACCCCAACATACCTCGGTGTTAGAGATTCTAAATCCAAGGTGGACACGGTTGTTGTCACAATTGACTGCCCATCCTCATCTCATCAAACAACTATGCCCTTCGTAGTGTGAGGTGGGAGAAGGGGCACATCTATTTGTTAAATTGTCACATCCTCCCACCCCACCCGCTCTTGATTTCTGCACAGATTTGACTAGCAAGGCTGTTGGTTGTCACATGAACTTATTTCCTCAATGTATGTCCCTGTGTTTTGTTGATCCTATGGATTTTACTATGTTGTGTTCACTCATTCCAGACTCCACTCTTTTTGTTCATGAGGATCAAGTTGTCGACGGAGTTATTGAGTAGCCAACCTGCACTATCATTTATGATGAGTATGTGTGGGAACCTGAAGAAGAACTCATGGTGAAGGATGACCTCCTTCTGTACACACCTCATCCACTTTTCCCTAACATATTTGGTGTTTCTACCATTGTTTATGTTCTGTGTGAGAATTCATTCCTAGATGCATCTACTTCTGATCATTCACAAGATACACCTGATGTTAGTATGTCATTGCATAATGGAGAGGTCGCATTTGTGTTTGCAAATCCACTCAATATTTCAACTGTCATTTGTGGAAACACAGAGGGTGAAGGTTCTTGTTTGTCATCAACCTCTCTGTATGATTCATTAGATCATGAGAATGCGATGAACATATCCAATTTTCTAATTGTGGTTGTCATGATCTCTTTTCTCCTTCATTTGATCACTATGTTGATTCATTCATTGTCGATATTTCTAAGCCACCCATCTTCGATGATCTACCTGTTGATGAAAAGGAAAATCCACAAGCTGTTAAGGCAGTTCAGCCCAAGCTGATGGTTATGTCAGGTCCTCGCTGTCTTGAGGTTGATTCCACTCCAGATCAGAAATCTGTTGAAACACCAAAGGCTCTTCATCACTCTCGTATCTACATTGAAGACCTAGTTCACATAATTCACATCCTCCACCTAAATCACATTATCCCATCACTCATTCATTGGAGGAATCATACACATCGAGCACTCTTGCTAAACGTAAGTTGTATTTCTCTCTCATGTTTTCTCATTTGTCACGATCAAAAGAGTGTGCATGTTTTTTGTCTACGCACAATGTCATGCATAACCATGGTATATCTGCAAAATGCTTGTATTGCGCTTTTATTCTTTTCTTTTCTATGGATATTTATAAACTCAGAGCCTTTTCGTCTTCACTACTATATCTTTCTTTTTTGATGGTTTACACGTTTATCTTTCTTGTGAACCATGCCTTCACCAACATGGGTCAACCAATGTGTTTGCTTTGTTTGCATTCTTTCTTTGTTTACTTTGTTTGCATTGCTTTTATTTCTTGCTTTTCTTTCATTTACTTCTATCCTTTGCTTTTTGTTTGTTTGCTTGTTTTTCACCCATAAGTTTAGTTTCACATGAAACCATGTGTGGCTCTTGAGACAAGAAAGTAAAGCATAAGAGGACTTGTACAACTACCAACACTTGGTTATCTATTGTCCTCTCTCTTTATGAAAGAAATTGTTGTCTTCGGTCATTGATACCCTGATGGAAAATATGTTCTATTCAGAATGAGTCTTGGTGAAAACATAACACTTGCACTTTAACTAGTACCACCTACTCTAATCGGTTCTTTTGGGTTAACCCTTGTCAATTCAGTCAAGTAGAGTAAGGTGAGGGGGAAAACCTTAAGAAGTATTGCCAGAGGTATATATAAAATAATTCTTCGAAGGGACAACCTCTTTTACTCTCAATAAGTCAGGATCCCTCTTTTGCCTCTGAAATAAATAAGTGCTTATGCATAGTTCTTTGAAAAATGAAAAAAACTGATGAAAAATGAAAGTTAAATAAGGTGAAAGAAGAGAAAGGCTTCTTACGTAGAGAGGTGATGCAAGTAACTTTGCCGGGGTATTGACCAGGTTCGCTGTTAGCAGAGCAATGCTTGTGTTCCTGCGTGACTCCGGGGTAATGTCCAGGCCTGTTGGTGGCGAAGCAACACCATAGATGAAACTAAGACTCTCACATCTTTATTACTTGTGCACCAATAGACCCATCATCCCAAATTGAAACAACTGACTTGAATTGGCTTGGAACGTGTGCTAACCAATCAAGAGAATGGTAAGGGACTATATCTTCAACTCAAGCTTAGTGTTGAAGCCATGATAATAGAAGAATCGAACAATACTTCCAGAGGAGTTAGACTTTCTTTTCATGAACAAGGTCCATAAAGAGATTTGGAGTTCTACTAGTGTGTCGCCAATGTTGTAGCAGCTACAACCACCCTTCAAAATTTTTCCTTCTCTTCGTTTTGGTGCCTCCCTCCTCAAATTCATCCCAGCTAGCCTACATTGATTAGGCACTTGTGTTTATTCATTTTCACCTATCGTTTAATAGCTTGTGTTCACTCACTTGTCTCGTCGGTCAACCACAAGCACATCTGACCCTTGGTTCACATCCAGTCAATCAACTGTCGGGAAAAATTGCGAAAACTTAGAGGACAGTCTATCTTCCCCTCAAGAATTGCATAGAGAAACCCAACAACTGCCCCGCACTTAGAAATTGCACAGAGCAAGCCAACTGACATTGTTGTCCAGAAATGCGCAGTTTCAACCAATTGGCACTGCTCTCCAAAATTGTGCAGAGCAGCCCAGGCTAGCTACATTTCCCTCCAAAAATGCGCAGAATTGACTCAGCTGCACATCTCTTCATAAATGTGCAGAGCAACCCAGGCCAATTGCAATGTTCTCCAGAATTGTACAGAATTGGCCAGCTGCAATGCTCTCCAGAAATGTGCAAAGCAGCCCAACATCATTGATCTAGAAAATTGCGCAAAGTTGACCAGCCAGCCAGGGCAACTCAGCTTGGAAACAACGCAAAAGTTTTCCCTTAGTGGCTGTCTGTCAAATGTGCTAGTAGGTTACCTGATTCCTTCTAGAATTGTATAATCCTTCTTTGCACACTGGGAAAATTTTCCCAAAAAAAGAAAAAAGTGAAAAAGAATCCCAAAATTCTAGGGATGTATTTTTAGCAATGGGAGTTACATGAAAAGTCATTTTTAGAAACTCCCCGCCAAGTGTCACTTTTTCCTAGATTTGTGGGCTGCGCAACATAAAACCTAATTTCACCAAATATATTTAAAGGAAGCTCCAAAACTCATACTTCACATTCGATATTGGATCTATGGCATTCCCGAGGCATCTAGGAACCTTTAGTACATTTAGCGCAACTTTTCCAGGTAAGTTTTGCTTTTCATGCCTTTTGCCACTTTTTTGTCACTTTTTAGTTTTCAGCTTGTATGAGTGTTGTTTCCTTCCTTTTATTGAATGAGTGTTGGCGATTCATTGTATTTTTAGCTTATAGAAGTTTTGTTTCAATTTTTTCATTACCTTTCCTTATTGTCGCATGCATAAAACTGTTTATGTACTCATAGTCATCGTTTCAACAACTCGCTTCATGAGCTTCTTGGTTTTGTCGTTTGACTAATTTCTACACTTGCTTGAATTGCATGCATGTCTATTTCACTCAGATCTACACCAACTTCACACACACCTTCAGTCCTTCGTGTTTTCAGGTTGCCTTTGGGAAAATATGGGCTTGCTTGGTCCAGATCTTGTCTCTCCCAACATGATTTGCACATTCCTAGCAGCCAAGGCTCTGCCTTGCCTCCAGGAATTGTGCAGAAGCTAGCCACATTATCTCCCAACTGTGCTCTGTGAAATACTGGGAGGTAGTGCCTAGTCCTTCTCACTGGAACTGTGTAATGCGCAGTTCAACCCAGTAACCCAACCTGACTGTTCTGTGCATTGTGTAGTTTCAGTCAATAGTCAACCTCACTGGACTATGCATTGCACAGATCCAGTTAGTAGTGAGCCTCACTGGTAGCTGGGACTGCGCAATGCTTAGTTCCAGCTAATAGTCTCTCATCTTCCTGGAGTCAATGCTGTGCAATATTGCCCATTAGTCACCATTTTTTTGCCTGAATGTTTCTCGAGTTTCTTGATGTTTTTCAGCTGACATCGTCTTGTCATGAGTGTCTTCTCTATCTCTAGGTACCACAGGTTTTTGAGCATCTTCTCAGTAGTACAGGTATCATGGCCTCCAAGAGAGCTGGATCAAAAGACATAGTTGAAATTAGTAGTGGGGATGTGGTTGAACAGGGGTCTATGCGATTTCCCATGTACACAAACATAAACCTGTTCATTGAGAAGGACATCAAGATCACATGGAAAGACATCAATACTATTTTCTCAGGAAGCTTTGAGGAGAATATGGAGGATCGACAGGTCTATGTGAACATCCATAACTTAGGATTGTACAAAGTTTCATGAAGGTTTCTCGTGTTCCCATGTGCAAATGTGATCCACTGGATTGTCTCACACACTGGTCCTGATACAATGATACTCAACAATGTCACTAGAGCAAAGCTTGCTTCCTTTAGGGCAGAAGAATATTAACAGATGTATCATTTGCCACTACCAGTGAGCAGGATGGATGCACCATTCTACACTCCCAACAACAGCATGAACACAAGAGACATCTTAAAGTGTGGGGTAAGGGAGATAGCAAAGTTTAGGATGACACCCAACTATATATACATGATGAAGACACTCAGGAAGACATACTAGTTCTTAGCCATATTTGCATGCCACTTGTATGGCCAAGGGAGTACAGATACCTTCCCGCAAAGTTGGGTTGCTATGTTGGATTAGCTAGAAAGTGAAGGAAAAGCTTTCAATTGGTTCGACATGTTGGCTCTCCAACTGAAAGTGCATGTATCCAATGCTTGGAGTCTGCCTAAGGATTAAGAAGCACGATTCTTCATGTATGCCTACCTATTAGATGTAATCTGTGCCTGTCAACAATTTCCTAGCATGGGTTGGGCATGGACACCTTCAGAGAGTGTTGTGAACGTATATTGCAAGTTTCTCTCAAACTGCAGCTACCGAGGAATCATGGTTAGAATATTTTACCATTTCATCACCCCTTCTGTACATGATGATCTTTGAATAAGATCCACCCTGCATGTCCTAGGAAGAAATGAAGGCTTTGCTGAACATTGCAGATTGGTATGCCTCACTCAAGGGCACCTTCATCATGATGTAAAATGTGGAGAAATCTTTGAATGTGTTTCTTAAATTTTCCACGAACAAGCCGGTCATGAAAGAGGTTGCAAGACACATCTCGAAAGGGTTATCAGCTGGATTGCATAGCAAGAAGAAGGCACCATGGCCTACGCTTCCTATGTGAATTGGGTTGTACGTGATCGAAAATTTCAAAGAAGTGGATGCTGAGGTCAAAGACTTCAGGAAGTTTAAGTTTGACATCAATATTTTCAATCCGTACGATCCACATGGTTTATGCAGGGACCACTATGTGAGAGTGTACTACTATTGGATCCATAGGGTGTGTCATTGGCCAGAGGAAGACCCCTAGAGATATTGTTATAACTCCTCTAGGCTCAATGAAATGGTAAGCATAGTAGTAGAGTGGCTAGAAGAACCACAGGGAGCAGCAAAAACAACAATAGCAAGCAACAAACCTATGCAAGACAAAGGCAAGAGGAAGGTTGCTTGAATCATAGAGATGGAGAAAAGCTACAAGTTTAAGGAAGACCCACTTGTGGAAAAGGTAGCCTTGGAAATAGATGAAAAGAGGTGACAACACGATAGGAGGATAGACAAAGAAAATAGGGAGAAGAAAAGACTAGAAGATGATGAAAGGAAGTTGCAAGAAGTCTTGCAGAAGCTCAAAGAAGAACAAGAGTTGCATAGAAGAGAGAAGGAAGCACAACATGAGCGTGAGAAGGAACATGAAAAGGAACTAGAGGAAGTGCAAGTCACACAAACAACGCAAACCGCGTCGATATAGGTTGAAGACTCTGAACTAACAACAGATAAGGAGCAAGGTGGGCAACCGCAGGAACATGAACATGCTCTACAAGATGAACCGATAGTGGAACATTTGGACATGGAGATAGAGCAACCAGAACATGATTAGGATACTGCCCTCATGCCAAAATCGACTTAGGTCACTCCACAGGCTCAACCAGCTCCAACAACAAAGTAATTCCCTAGTGAAAAAGGAGATACCATTCTCCTTGAGGACCATCCAGGAACATAGGTGTACAACATAGCCTTTGATGAGTCACAACACAGAGTTGTACAAGCACGTAGAGCACGCACCCTGGATGATCATGCATCACCTGCACACTTTGAAGAACGAGTGATTTTGTAAGATGTATGAAGACATCCAACTGCCTTGGCCAATGTTACAAAGGCTTATGTCGAAGCCACAAGCTCGAGTTTTAAGTTCTTAAAAGAAAAGAATGAGTGCATGGCTAAGGAGTTGCAAGCAACCAAGTAGAGAGAGGAACAATCAACAGGATCCGCTAGAGCAAAGATGAAGAAATACATACTTTCTGAAGTATCGACTCTTGAGATAGTAACGTGGAGACTACATGACAGGTTCATCATTGTGCATGAGACAGCTGTCCATCTACATGGTCATCAGTAGCACTGCATCAAGATAACGTGAAAACTCACAGATATACATGCGACAGTTGATCATGTACAGACATGGACAATGAGGTACAAGGGAGCCCTACATCCCTTACACAAGATGATGAAGACACATGCAGAGTTTGAAAAAGCATGCATCTGGAGTCTGATGCGGAACTATGAAGAACTTCTATTGCTCATCACTAGTGTTAAGGCTTCATATGCATAGTTGTACAAGAGTTTGGATGTCATGGTGAGAAAGTATGGCACCCCATCAATTGGTATGCTCATTGAGGCTAAAGAAAAGAACCAAGTAAGACTCGAGCTTGATGCGTACTTTGATCAGTTGATGCTCATGACCACTAGTTTAGATTTGCAAGTCAGCGCAGATAACATGTGAATGTACATTGTTGACCTAGCCTTGCTTAGGACTAAGCTATGCATGTTACAAGATGAGTTGGACAAAGGTTTTAGATAGGTATACCTAGAAGGAATGGAGACAAGATTTCGTTTCCTGAAAGACATCATTAAAGAGTACGCGGGCATCATTGCGCACTACCAAGCATGACATCCATTCGTCACTGAGGATCACCATAGAGGAAGTTGATGAGCTGGTCTTTCCACAACCATCCAAGTCTTAGTGTTGTTTTTTCTGGCTGACTCAAGCCAATTTTGTCCCACATGGGTATATGTGGAAAATGTATCATTTTGTAAACATGATGTAAAGTGAAATTCCAAGAGTCATTAATGGAATACAAATAGTCATATGTGATGTAGAGAGTTATGTAATGAAGTTGAAGATTCATGAGGGTAGTCCAAGAGCCACAAAGGGGAATGTCAAGGGCCACCCCACCCTTTGTTATAAATAGAACCTCATAACTCATAGAATGGGCTTTTGGGAGCCAAGATTTTGCTAGGCATTGCTTAGAGAGGGATTGGAGATTATTTTGATGAGCCTTGGCTTCTCCATAGTGCAAAGTGAGTACGTATCTTTGGAGGAGTAGGCAATGTTGACTATAACATTCCATTATTCAGGCTAGTGGCTGTAATGGTTGTATGTATGGATGGAACTTCCACTTTATATAATATAATAGAGCTAGCACATTCATGCATATTTTGTTATTGTAGTTCGACTATTCTGGTTACTTTAGCAATGTATGTAGTTTTAAATTACGCATTGATGTATGAACTATTACATATGTTATTGTATGAATCTTATCGAACTGTGTTGTTGGTTTAACTCATCACTTTGGATTGTCGACTACTCTGCTTTCTAGTATGTGATGTCATTCAACTCATGTGTTCCTTTTAGGATGCATACTATTGCATGCTTCTAAGGGATACACTTCATTTCCCTTTCCGTGTGTTAGAACCTCCCCATGCATCTCACTTGAATTGCTGCAAGGTCACACCCTTGCTTCCAACAAGGATATCTTGCTTACCTCTGTGTGCTATTGTAGTCAAGGCATAGCTTTCCTACCCACTGTTGGGATTCCTACTCCAAACGGTCTGAGGTCTAGTTGGGATTTCTTATTGGGGAGATCCCCTGACATGTTGGTAGGTCCAACACCATCAACAAGACAATCTTGGGTTAACCTAAACATAAGACCTTAGTAGAATATATGGCAGTTTAGTGAGTTCCTTACATCTTTATTTTCACTTGTTTGTTATCCTTCAATCACTAATTATGAATCACCATGGTCCCTTGGGCAATCATTTTGGGATAATTCCTAAATTAACACATCTGGTTGGAGATGAAACCCCATGGTTCATTCCAAGGTTAAATATGATGCCTTAAATTGGGTCCATATTTTTGAAAATCCATTTAGTACTTGTAATTTACGTAGCTACAAACTCCCTAAATCTAGATGATCTCTTGGTACTAATCATACCACATAGTTCCTTGGGACTTGTGACTTTCAATCCATAAGTTACATAATGGAGGATCAAGTTAGTCCTAAAAATGCACAATATTGTTACAATAAATTCACACCATATATAAAATAGACCCATTAAGATAGTTTCATATGAATTTAGTACCCTAATGGTTGATTCAACATTCTCTTATGCCTTAGGTCAGTTCCTTTCCTATATATACCTTTTAATTCCTCTATGTAAGATAGTTTTACTCAAAGGGAATTATTCTATCTTTGAAACACTCATTTAATATTACTTGATTTAATTATTGATCTCCTTCCATCTCTTTGAATTCATTATAATTGATTATGCCTATCATTTCCAACACATGTACAAGGAATCCTTTTTCTAGTTTAGTTCCAACCTTGCAAGTTCAATAGATCCATCCTAAACCATATTCCTTTCCATGGCTCCAATTATACACCAGGTCTATCTACTTTGCACGTTTCATTGATTTATCTTTACATTAATGGAACTAGCGTTTTTATTGGTTATATTCGATATATATCTCTATATATAGCTTAAGTTAAGTGGTTTCTTGTAGGAATTTACAATTGAGTATGTAGATCATTTCAAAATGTGGACTACTTTTGGATAATTATCACAACTTTCCCCTTTAACCTATTTAGTTTCATTGTCTACACCAATTAATTTCAAGTGAATTTTCTTACTCTTTCATTTCTTGCATTAGAAATTCTAGCTCATTAAAAGAGTTATGAATGAATTAATCCTAATTACTTCACCTTATATTCTCATTTAACTTGTTTCTACAACATAATTTGGAACCTAATCAAATCACCTCAATCACCTACATCTTTGAGTTGTTATTAAAAAAATCTTAAAGTCCTAATTAATCTAGTATATTTACTTAGATTTCCACAATCTTTTGACTTTAATATTTTTTAAGTTTATCCCTAAAAATAAGTTATGACTCCAAACTCATCCTTTTACCTTTTAATCATGTGTGCATTTGGGTGTTCTTCTATCTTTACCCTTACACAATGTAGGGTAGCATGAATATATTCATTCACTACAACCTATAAATACAATCTCTATAACCACTTATAAATTATGTACTGGATAGAAAGAACAAAGTTGAAATTGTACACAATTGAAAAATCATGAAATTTATTGCTCAAAATAGGTATAATTATCCTAATAAATCAAATTTGTAATAAGAACATATCCCTAAACCAATAAATTAGATTTATTTTTAAATATCCAAAAACAAGACATAGTAAAAATCAAAAGGGTTCAAGAAATATAGGATAATAGAGATTACTTGTTGTGAGATGACCGTTTGTACAAATACTGTTGCATTTGCTACAACCTTTTCCCATTTAGGTCCCCTTACATTACGAAGAAGATATTCTGATACCGATGATCCATATGCCCAATATCCAATGATAGCCATCCCATAGTAAAATGATAGGCCCACTGAGAATTGGAAGTATAAGACCTTCTCCATGTTTTTGATAGCTGGTTGTTTTAATGTTCCCTGTAGAGGACAATAAATAACATAATTAATATAATCATTAGAATTTGGTCGACATTTTGAACCAACTAATATGGTTTATCGTCAGCACAGAGGTAAAAAACTCAATCAATCCTAAAGAATAAATAACAAAGATGCACTAGGGTCTCGAGTTAGTCATTAAGAACTCTCTCTTAGGAATTAGTTATTAAATTAATTAAAACAATATTTAGTTATAAACTAGTTGTTAGAAATTAGCGCATATACATACATACATACATATCTATCTATCTATATATATATATATATGATGATGATGATGGTAGTGATGGTGGTGGTGGTTAACGTCCATTGAGACCCATCTTTGGTCTATCAGACATAAAGAAATGAATTATTTAGTTTGATTTAAGATTTTATTTCTATGCTCAAAATGCTTGGAGAGAAGCCTCCCGAGCTCACTATAATTTTGACATCGTAAAAGGCTAGGAAGGTCAATATTGCAACAAAGATTATGAAATTGAGATCGAATGTGGTTGTATGCCGGGCACTCTAAGAGGAAGTGATTTTCATCCTCAATTTCCATATTCCCACAAAGATGGCAGATCTTTTCCATCCATGGTATTTTAGGAACTACCCAACGACTTGTTTCATTATGGAGCTCATGAGAGTTCATTCTAATCTTGGCTATATTAATTTTCTTCTTTGAGCTAGTTAAAACAGAGATATACTTTAGATCTTCTAGGGTGGGGTTGATGACCTCCTTATAATATCTCAATTTTCTTTTAGCTACTAAATCTTTCTCACACCACTTTCTTTCTTTGAACTTAGAAGTAACAATATTTTTAATGTTATTAATGTTTTGCAATGCAACATTCTCGTCGATCTCCCAATGGTTTAACCAGGCCTTGGTGTTTTTATACCAACCTTGTTTGAGCCTTAGGTGGTTTTGTTTGGAATTTAAAGCTAGCTTAGGAAGTCTATGGTCTCCTACGTTATTGAGTTTGTGCTTGTACAACAGAAGCCTAGTCATAGCTAGGCTCTCGATAGGGGAAAGACCCACTTCTATAAGGAGAATAGGATAGGGTGTATTGCTTTTAATTATGAGGTTATACGTTATAAACTGCTTCTGGATTTGCTCAATCTTTCTCTAGGATTCTCTAGAGATGCTCCAACCCCAACCTCACATCCATATAAGATAACAAGAGTGACTAAAGTTTCAAAGAGGGACTTCTTTCTATCCCACATTACGAGGTTTTCTATTTTACAATTATTTTCAATACCAAAATAAGCTTCCACCCCCCATTAATCCTTTTCTCAATGCTATAGTTCCAGTTGAGCTTGTGATGAATATCAATTCCTAGGTACTTGTAAGAAGACACTTCCTCCAAGTTACTATTGTCATACATAAAATTAGCATAGTATTTTTCTTGGATTTGATAATCATAACTTTTGTTTTGTCAGTGTTAAGAGTCATACCCATGGTAAAGCATAAATACTTAAGTATAAAAAGTTAAATTGTATAGAACGTATTAGAACTAAAAAATCAAAATAAGAATATTCATTAGAATAAGGTTAATATTCATATTAATATTATAATTAATTAATTAATTAATTATAGTTTTAAAAATTATATTAAGAATTTAAGTATTTAGAATAAGAAAATTCATTAAAGTAAACTTAAAATTTTATTATATTAAATTAAATTAAAATAATTAATTAAAATTTTAAATTATATTTTATGTAATTTTTAATTGATAATATTTAAAAATATTTGATTTCTATGTGCCCCAAAATAAAATGTTTTCCTTTCCTTTGTTCCAGTATAGTTCACAGGAAATTGTGAAAGAGAAAAATCTTTTACTAATCTGTGTTGAGCTTAATGTTTGTTTTTATAGTTTTATATGAAAAAACAAACTCAACATATTAAGGAGAGAAAAGCTGTCCAAATTCAACAAATTAGGATTTAAGCATATAATACAAAGAATAAGTTGAGAAAAAATATCAACCATGTCTATGAAGATCTCGACTATCCCCTAGGAACAACGAAACTATGTAATTCTCGCAATCATATTAGTTTCCTATTACAAGTAGAAATGAGAAATACATGAGAAAAAGATAAAAGTATATAAGTTCAACGTACTCAAACTATGTACTAAACATTCATTCCATAACGTTCCTCCCAACAACAAAATCATTAGGCTCCATTGCTTTCAGGAATGAGGGAAAATGTTGTTCTGGATGTGGAGAGGATACTAGTTTTGATTAAATAAAAGGTAAGAAATAGTAGACCCCTAGCAAGTCTAATGAGTCTTCTTGTTGAAAACAAATACAATTGGTCAAGACCTTTGTCTCCATTGTTGACTCGTGATATAATTTGAGAAGATCAACAATGATCACTATCATGAAGATTAAGAGGAAAAATTCATTCACACACACTTGATATATGTTCGAGTAGGGGCCACGCTAAATAGGTTTAAACATACTCTATGTTTAAATTAGTGCTTGTCACCAACTTTGAAAGGATGTGGAACATGATGTCGTTCCACACATTTTCTTCTTTTCTTGGTTATTTTAAAGAATCTAGATGACTTTAGCTAGAATATATTGTAAATGTTGTACAAAAATTTGTGCCTTTTCTTGCTCTTTTTAAAGATGAGAAGTACTTATAAGAGGTAAAGATAACGACAACATATAAGTAGTTGAAGGATGAAACCAAGATATACTTCAGAGGGAGAATGATCAATGGAGGAGTGAATTGCTTGATTATTCAAGTGTAAGACTCAAATCCCATTTTGTTAGGAAAGAATAATGATAGATTCAAAGACTTTGTATTAAATTACAATTAAGGCTGCGAAAAAATTAAGAGAAATTCATAATATTTTTTCATAGGGAATTCCAAAACTGGTCTACAAAACATGAGTCATGATCATACATAATGCTAGTGGGAAGTTCAAAGGAGCACCAAACAAATTCAAAGAATAAATGGGTTAATTCACTAGCATAATTAGTTTTGTAACAAGGGATAAGCTTAGGAATTTTATGAAATCTATGAACAATCACAAAGATACAATCATGATAATGAAAAGTGATGGAAAAACCACCAATTGATCAAGATGAATATTTTCCCAAGGACGGGAAGGAATTAGCAAAGGAAAACTCCACCCAAAATTTTGTTGGTTTGTAGTGAGAACATATTATGCGTTGGCTCAAGAAATGAATAACATCTCGCCACATACGAGATCAATAGAAGAAGCATTGAAGATGATGAAGATTCGTATGGTTGTTGAGATGACCATTATGGAGAGTATAATGTGGCTCATTGAGGAAAATTGAATGGTGTTTATGAGGGTCATACCACTTATCAAAACTATATGGTAATCATTCTTTGATATGAAAATCTTCTAGATGAACTAAGTTTGAGGATGTTGGATCATGGAGACCCTGATAAATTTTCCCAAAATATGGATCATCTAAGTATTGCGAACCCCAATTTTGAATTTTCAAATGTTAAGTAGTGAGAATGTGTAGTTAGAATTGTTAATGCATGAAAGGATGGTGGCTAGCTCAAATAATTAGCCATTCATTTGTACTTTATTTTTGTACTTGATTACCAAATGAAACCATTGTAAATATGATATTCATATCATAGGTTGAGATTCTTCAATATCATTTTAGGATTGAATAAACTTCAAAGGTGAATGACTAGTATGCACAACTATTTGTTTACCTATATTATATTCTCTCAAATATTTGATAGCTTGAAAAAATGCATACAATGGTTTATAATAAGTAGATTAATTCCTTTTTTTCCTTTGAAAATGTCTCTAAATGATAAACCATTAGATGACCAATTTTCATTAACACTACTCCGAGTGCAAATTAAGAAGCATATGTATCTATCCCAAAACACGATGAGAGATCTAGCAATACAAGTACCAATGTAGAACAAATTTTTGTTTCAACTAAGAAAATGCATAAGAATTTTATAGTCCCTATTTGAAAACAACATTTCTTCTCGTTAATTGATGCAAAGGCAAAACAATTTTTGAAAACCTATAGATAAATTTGTATAGAAGTTGACAAGGCCAAGAAAATTAATTAATTTTATCATATTTGAAGGAGTGGACCGCTAGTGGAGCACTTCAATTTTGAGAGGATCCACATTGATTCCGGATTCATTAATGATAAATCCAAGGTAAAATATTTAAGTTTGAGCAAAAGAACACTTGGAAAAACTTGCATGAAGTTGATTTTATTGAAGAAGCTTCAAAACTTGTTCTAAGTGTTATATACGAGTCTTCCAAGGCTTTGACAACATAAGGATATCACCTAGATAGATAATAAGAAAGTTTTCAATACAATATCTAAAAACATCATTCAGTAGTGTTATAGATGAGTCTTCTTGGACTTTGAAAAGATAAGGATATCACCTAGATAGATGATAAGAAATTTTTCAATACAATATCTAAAAACATCATTCATTAATCTCATAAACGCACTGGGTGCATTGGTGAGCCCAAAAGGCGTCATAGGTCATTTAAAGAGACCCATTTTTGTTTTGAAAATCATCTTCCATTTGTTTTCTACTTGAACTATTACCTAATGATATCCACTTTTAAGATCTATGTTGTGACTAATTAAATATCTTGAAGATGATCAACCTAATAATTGAGGCAAGGAGATGGATATCTATTTTTTATGGTGATTTTGTGTAATGCCCTATAATAAATACAAAGACACCATGTTCCATATTTTTAAACCACTAACAAAATTAGTGATACACATGGAGAATTTCTAGGTTTAATGAATTTTTTACTTAACAAATATTCAATTTTCCTTTAAATTTCATCTTTGTAGCTTTGAAGTGTGATGCAATGTTGCCTTAGGAAAAGAGACCTTGGAGAGAAGATCAAATGTATGATTAATTATTCTTTGCAGACCAAGCATTGTTGGTTCTTGACATTCTTGAGGTAAATGCACACTTATGGCATCATCCATACATAATTAGGTCGAAATATAACCACTTTTCTCCATATACTAGGCATTCCCTACCATCTAGAAACATCTTCTATTTTTAGCATGTTTCTAATTTTATTAAGTTTGTTTTTATTAAGGGGTTCCACCTAGGATGATGTGTGGCAGTGAGTAGGCATTTCTTGGGTAGTGATGTGGCTATTTCCTATCCATTAGTGCACATTAACTTATCCATAGGGTCCCTAATTACAAATGCACACTTCCTCTCTTATTCTAGGAGACTACCTTATCTACTCACCTATATGCCTTATCCTTTGAATTTCAATTTGTTTTGGAGGTTTCTTGTTATTTTGTAGTGAGGAGTTCGATGAGGGATTTATTGGTTCATTTCTAACTTATTTTTTATTCCAAATATAATTAATCAATCCTATTTTAGACTCATCTATTTTAGGGTCTCCTACTCTAATTTCGGCCACTAGCTAATCAAGGAAAATGCTTTTCTATTTTCTAGTGTGCATGCATTATGGAACCCAAATCTAGTACACATTGTTTCCATCTCAAAGAGGATTATTTAAGAGTATTCATGTCAAGAAGTAATGTGCACAAGAGTTATGAAGTAATTCAAATTTATCTCTTTGGCTACATAGTCATTTTTTAGTGCAATTTCATTCTCTCTTCTTTCTTATTATGCAATTGCTAGTGTAGTATGTTTCACACAATAGATCTTGTGCTTGTGCTTAAAATACAACATGGTATTAAAGGATTAGAGTGTTGTGAGGAATAATAACATATCATTGCAATTTTTACAAGTTTGAATAGATGAAAGAATGAAGCAACCAATAATTAATGAGATTCTAACTCCATTCAATTACTTTGAGTGGAAGTTGAAGATCCTATTGCTATTACACAATAAGGGACACTATGAGAACATTATATGGATTGAATAAACTTCAAAGATGAATGATTAGTATGCACCACTATTTGTTTACCTATATTATATTCTCTCAAATATTTGATGGCTTGAAAAAATGCATACAATTGTTTATAATAAGTAGATTAATTCCTTTTTTTCCTTTGAAAATGTCTTTAAATGATAAATCATTAGATGACCAATTTTCATTAACACTACTCCAAGTGCAAATTAAGAAGCATATGTATCTATCCCAAAACATGATGAGAGATCTAGCAATACAAGTACCAATGTAGAACACAATTTTTGTTTCAACTAAGAAAATGCATAAGAATTTTCTAGTCCCTGTTTGAAAACAACATTTCTTCTCGTTAATTGATGCAAAGGCAAAACAATTTTTGAAACCTGTAGATAAATTTGTATAGAAGTTGACAAGGCCAAGAAAATTAATTAATTTTATCATATTTGAAGGAGTGGGCCGCTAGTGGAGCACTTCAATTTTGAGAGGATCCACATTGATTCCAGATTCATTAATGATAAATCCAAGGTAAAATATTTACGTTTGAGCAAAAGAACACTTGGAAAAACTTGCATGAAGTTGATTTTATTGAAGAAGCTTCAAAACTTGTTCTAAGTGTTATATATGAGTCTTCCCAGGCTTTGACAACATAAGGATATCACCTAGATAGATAATAAGAAAGTTTTCAATACAATATCTAAAAACATCATTCATTAGTGTTATAGATGAGTCTTCTTGGACTTTGAAAAGATAAGGATATCACCTAGATAGATGATAAGAAATTTTTCAATACAATATCTAAAAACATCATTCATTAATCTCATAAACGCACTGGGTGCATTGGTGAGCCCAAAAGGCGTCATAGGTCATTTAAAGAGACCCATTTTTGTTTTGAAAATCATCTTCCATTTGTTTTCTACTTGAACTATTACCTAATGATATCCACTTTTAAGATCTATGTTGTGACTAATTAAATATCTTGAAGATGATCAACCTAATAATTGAGGCAAGGAGATGGATATCTATTTTTTATGGTGATTTTGTGTAATGCCCTATAATAAATACAAAGACACCATGTTCCATATTTTTAAACCACTAACAAAATTAGTGATACACATGGAGAATTTCTAGGTTTAATGAATTTTTTACTTAACAAATATTCAATTTTCCTTTAAATTTCATCTTTGTAGCTTTGAAGTGTGATGCAATGTTGCCTTAGGAAAAGAGACCTTGGAGAGAAGATCAAATGTATGATTAATTATTCTTTGCAGACCAAGCATTGTTGGTTCTTGACATTCTTGAGGTAAATGCACACTTATGGCATCATCCATACATAATTAGGTCGAAATATAACCACTTTTCTCCATATACTAGGCATTCCCTACCATCTAGAAACATCTTCTATTTTTAGCATGTTTCTAATTTTATTAAGTTTGTTTTTATTAAGGGGTTCCACCTAGGATGACGTGTGGCAATGAGTAGGCATTGCTTGGGTAGTGATGTGGCTATTTCCTATCCATTAGTGCACATTAACTTATCCATAGGGTCCCTAATTACAAATGCACACTTCCTCTCTTATTCTAGGAGACTACCTTATCTACTCACCTATATGCCTTATCCTTTGAATTTCAATTTGTTTTGGAGGTTTCTTGTTATTTTGTAGTGAGGAGTTCGATGAGGGATTTATTGGTTCATTTCTAACTTATTTTCTATTCCAATTATAATTAATCAATCCTATTTTAGACTCATCTGTTTTAGGGTCTCCTACTCTAATTTCGGCCACTAGCTAATCAAGGAAAATGCTTTTCTATTTTCTAGTGTGCATGCATTCTGGAACCCCAACCTAGTACACATTGTTTCCATCTCAAGGAGGATTATTTAAGATTACTCATGTCAAGAAATAATGTGCACAAGAGTTATGAAGTAATTCAAATTTATCTCTTTGGCTACATAGTCATTTTTTAGTGCAATTTTATTCTCTCTTCTTTCTTATTATGCAATTGCTAGTGTAGTATGTTTCACACAGTAGACATTGTGCTTGTGCTTAAAATACAACATGGTATTAAAGGATTAGAGTGTTGTGAGGAATAATAACATATCATTGCAATTTTTACAAGTTTGAATAGATGAAAGAATGGAGCAACCAGTAATTAATGAGATTCTAACTCCATTCAATTACTTTGAGTGGAAGTTGAAGATCCTATTGCTATTACACAATAAGGGACACTATGAGAACATTATATGGATTGAAGTAGAGCCCAATTTGGTTGTAGAGAAGTAAAAGTACTTAAAAAAGGATGGATTAATCCTATGGGATCCTATGCTTGTTAACTTCCCTATACCTTTACTTCTACATTTATGTTTGTAAGACTCCCAACAAGGTATGGACCAAGTTTGAGAGATTATATGGAAAGCTAGATGAGTTAAGAGGAAATAGGTAGAGAATGAACATATATCATTGAGCCTAAGCAACTTTGATACTACATGATTTATTTTCTCGTTTTAAGACTTTTCTTCAACATGTAACAACTTAAGGCCTTAATAAAAAAGGAGAACAATTGATTCCTGCAATTCTTTCAAAAATAGGACTTGGATATTTTGTATATGTTTCCTCTTTCCATACTGCTAAACTCTCCATGGGTAAAAATTGGAATATGCCTTCACTAGATTTATTTATGGAATATTTGATTTGAGAGAAAAATAAGCTAATTCATATGGGGGATTTGAATTCATCCAAGACACATGCACTTTTATCATGTGAAACTAAGAAGAAGAAGCATAAAAACAAAGGTAAAAAGTAACTAGAACATAACAAGGAAGGAAATAGAATCATCACTAAGGAGAATTTGAATCCCAAAGAGGAAAATTCCAAGAAGGAGAAGAGTGTGTGAACTTATTGCAACAAGGAATTCCATCCTAAGAGTTCATGCATTGAGAAGACAATTGACCTTGTGGCACAACCCCTTCATTAGAAAAATCTTGAGGACTATATTCTTGATAATGCCAAGAATAAATAGGGGACAAGCCACCCTAAGATAAAGGCAAGGGTCATGCCTTAATTTCTCTCAAATCATTTCCTAACACTTGGATTCGTGATTTAGGAGCCACTCATCATATGGATTCTTCATATCACACTTTCTCACACTTGGAAACTTGTGATGGACCGCCTATTTTTATGGGGGATGATTCTCCTATTGAGATATGTTGAGAACGAATAGTTGATCTAGAATCTAATAGATTTAACAATGTGCTTCATGTACCTCATCTCTCCATAAATCTTCTCTCCATCCACCACATTACACACTCAATTTAATGGAAACTAGTTGAGTTCACTTAGAATGAAGTGGTGATTTTTGACATGGAAAATGGCTCCAAGATAGCAATTGGCAAGGTTGATCACCATTACAAGTTGTATTTTTTCTCACACTTCATTCAAAAATTGAATTTTGTATTTCTTCTTACTCATGCAAATGAGGAGAGAAAGTTGTGGCATGAGAGGGTTGGTTCCCTAAGCTATAAGTATTTGGATCATCTTGGTAAAGAAGGAATGGCTTAAGGCATACCTAACTTAAATACACAAATGGAGTTATCCAGGGTTGCACTCTTGGAAAGCATTTAGAGTAGAAGTTTGGCAAATAAAAAACATTAATAGCTAATACAATTCTAGAGTTGGTTCACAGTGAAATTACAGATCCTTTCTCTTACCCCTCCATGATAAACGACAGGTATGTATTTATTTTCATTGACGATTGGTTAAGATTTACAACGTGTATTTTCTAAATTTTAAATATGAAATCATTGAAAAACTTAAGGCCCTCAAGTAGCTAGTTGAGAATTAAATGGGGAAGAGGATTAACAAGCTTTGTACGAATAATTGAGGAGAGTATGTCAATAGTTATGTTGAAAATCATTTTTTAGAAGTAGGTATAGATATGCCACATATAATACCGTACACTCCACAACAAAATGGAGTAATATAAAAAAAAACAAGTCATTAAAAGAAATGGAAAATAGTATGTTGCAGGCTAGAGAACATCCTCCTAAGGTGTGGGATAAATTTATCAACGATGTAGCCTATGTTTAGAATAGAAGTCCTCATAAATTAGTAAATGGAATCACTCCCTATGAAGCCTTAATAGGGAAAAAAATGGATTGTTGTTAATAATTATTTCATTGATCTCAAAGTTAGGGGAAGACCCAAACTTAGGGGGAGACCATTTTTATATGTTAGCTCAATTCAAGGTTACAAGTTGACCTAGCAAAGTTTAGGGGATTGCAATTGGGTACCAATTCTCTATAAATAATAGATTGATGAAGTGAATTATAGCAACGTGGATCAAGAAAAAGAAGCAATGTGGTTTGAGGCAAGGACCAAGTGTGAGGAGCAGTATCGAGGAGGTTTGAAATGCAAAAGAGGTATAAGGTGTACAATATACAATCATTTGGAAATTTTGGAAAAACCTAAAAATTTGACAATGTGAATGCCTTGAAATTTTAATATTTTTTTGGTTTCTTCATTAGTTAAGAAGAAATTGCAGTCAATATTTTACTACCAGATGATAGTTTGTCTATTGGACCGTCAACATATCAATATTTTCATATAAGGCATAGTTCTCTAGTTTCTTTGATATCATGATATCTAGAAAGTGTTGAATTTCCATGACCTTGGGTCTAGGTTAGATTCTTAAAATCATTAATGCTACCAAACCAAGAATCTCAACCATAAATTACTTTGCATAGCGGAAATATAAAATAGTAAATCACATATGTAGAAATATACACACTTTATAACAAAATTGTACAATATTGTACAATCACCAACCTTTGTTATATTAAACCAAATCTGAATAATACAAAAATATATGGTATACAAGATATAATGACAAACTTCATTGCAACTTCAATGTCGTATCTTGTCCTGCTGGTCCTTCCCACCTATACTTCTCACTAGTAGTGCCTTAGTCCATCAAGGCCACTACACATCGAGACTCTAGGAGGGCTACCTTCTAACAATGTTGTACGTCAATTATGTATCATGTACACAGGCTGATCGAACTTGCTCTTTGGGTAGGCCTAATTCCTAAGCTCCAAACTACCAAGCTAGTAGTCACCTTTGTCCATCAAGGTGCTACATTTCGACACCAAACTTCACCCAATATTCAACTCCTCTTTGTCACTTCAAGATAGCTCATCTAGGGCTAATTTTGGTAGCCAACACACTGCCCTCCACTAGATCAATGACACCCAATACTACACTGTCAATTATGCTCTTAGGACAGACTCTTCACCACCATGGAAGGTCCTCCACATAGCACCAACAAGCTACAATATCAACATGATCCAAACTGGTTGACTCCTTGAACAACAAACCATAAACACTACTCCAACCCTATTTGTATACTATTGTTTTTGACTATTTGGTTAGGGCACACTTCTGTAGCCCTAAACTCCTCCAACATACCCCAAGCAACCCTTTAAAATAATGTGGCACAATTTAAGAGAGCTCATCCCTTGCTATGCTGCTGCCTTAGGGCATATGATAGCTCGTGACTTCCCTACGCAAGCCCAGCAGTGGTGCTATGGATTGTTACCTAGCACAATAACAACCTGTACCTTTTGGTCCCTTAAAACATACCTAAACAAGTGTCAAAATCACCAATGTTTAGCCCTCAAGGACTTGATCTAATAGCTAGCACCCTCGACCTCCATGTCAGCAACTCAAAACCTTATTTTGACCCTAAAACAATCCTTATCTCCTCATTTTTTCTTCCTTTTGTGTTGCGGCTAGGGAAAGAGAGATGTCCTCCTCAACGGGTCCTTTCCTAGTGGTAATGTTGCACAAGATGGATACCTTAATGAATCCTCTTCACCCTTTATTTATACATACACAAGGGGCTCTATAAAATGTCATAATGAGGGGCTACCAACTGTTATGAGCCTAAAACACCTTAAGCCGACCTACATGCACACTTTGCAAACCCATCATTAACCTTCAAAAATTCATATCTCCACTTCTACAACTCAGAATTCAGTGATTATCGAAGCGTTGGATTCTCCTTTCTGCCCTCTATCGTCTCATGCCATCACATGTAGAAATGTTCTCTCAAAAATGCCTAAAACATGTTTTGGTACAAAACCCCATAATCGGGTTCCAAGCCCACAAGTGACCCTTGTGGAGATTTTCCCTCCAAAACCCAAACCCTAGGGCTTGGAGTACCTCCCAAGCTACTCAAATCAACACTTTCTGTTAGCGAGGGAGGTACTTCCAAGACTAGGAAGTATTTCTTCATCATCATCACTGCTCGCAAAACTTTCCCAACTCTTGGCGCTCACAATTGCAACAATCCCTTTACGGTGAACTACAACCTTATTGGAAGTGTCATTGTCACTATTGGAAGCACCTTGCTTCTTCTTCTTCTCCTGTAACGTCTTCCACTCTCTCCATGATTCCTTCTTGGCAATTTTAGGAGAACCCTTGTTCCCCACTGATCATGCGCTCTTCTTGGATTGTAGAGTCTCCTTCTAAATCTGCAAGCTCCCTCTCAAACTCGACTCCCTTTGAGTCTTGGGAACCTGGACCGAATCTTGTAACTGCTATTATGAAGCCTTCACCTGCACCTGCACCTTCTTCTCTGGAACCTACATCTTCTCCACCTGCTTCATTCCATGATCCACAGACTTTCTCGTTAACCTGTAGAGACCATGCTCTATAATTCCGAGTACAAACCCATTAGACTTAGAGCCTCTGGGCCTAAGTCTTGACTTCCCATCCTAGAACAAGAACTCAAACCCATTCCTCTTGACCATCGAAATGGAAATCAAACTATATTTGTGCCTTGGTACAAATAGTACATCATGGACCCACATCACATGTCCTATCTCCATCTTGAATGGCACAACTTCCGATCCTTGGATCTCCAACTGACTCTTGTTGCCCAACACCATGTGAAACTTTGAGTAACATTCAGCTAAAGTCTCAAAAACCTCCTATGACCCTCTCATATTCTTTGTTGCACCACTATTTATGTACCATCCATCCTCATTGATAGTATCCTATGAGAAATGAGAAATCATAGCAAATTCCTCCTCTTCCAATCTCCTCGTGAGATCATCTATCTCAGCTAAAGTGGAAACATCGATGACCTGCTTCCCTTTCCTTTTGTCATCATCTCCCTTCTTTTTCTTTGGACATATCGACGAATAATGACCCATATTGCCATAGTTGAAACACTTGACTTTACTTAAGTCCTTCTTTTGCTTACCCTTCATTCGCACTGCAAGTGCCATGCCATCATCAAAAGACTTCTCCTTTGGATGAAGATCCTCGTCTCACAACTCTTCTTCAATGAAATCATCCCACAACCTATTTGAGTTTGGCAGCTTCTCCTTGGCAATAACCCCTTTGATGAAGGGTTTCCATTCCTTGGTGAACACTTTTAAGGAAATCCTTCCCATATATCCATTTGAGATGATCAGACCGATGGAAACAAGATCATATTTGACCTAAGACAATCTCATCAGATACGAGGTCATGCTTTCACCCTTTATCATCTTGGTGGACTTCAACTTATCCTCCAACACCAGTACTTGGTTCTCATTCTTATTTTGGAACAAATCCTAAAGAGCCATCCACACCTCATGTGCATTGTTCTTCCTAGAAAAATGAGGTATTGGGGCATCCTTCACACCATCTAAGATGCTAAATCTCACCCTCACATCCAAATATTCATATATTTCTAACTCCTTAGGGTCGGTTGGCTTCTTGGTCTCTTTCTCGATGAACTACCAGATCTTGTTGAATTGTAAGACCAACTTGATCCTTTCCTTCCAATGAGTATAGCTAGAAAACCCCTCCAACCTATCCTCACACTGGAGACCTGCCTACAACTTTGATATTGTAGTGATCCCTTCACTTATAATGTGACCAACTCCCTCTCATGATGTACTTTGTTGTGCACAACTCTGATTTTCTTACTTCCAAAGTAGCTCAAACATGCTTTGATACCATTTTGAGTTTCCACAACCTTGGTTCTAGGTTAGAGCCTTAAAATCACTGGAATTACCAAACCAACAATCTCAACCATAAAATACCTTGCATAGCATAAATATAATGCAATAAATCACATATGCACAAATATACATACTTTTTAAAGAAATTGTACAATATTGTACAATCACCAATATTTGTTATATTAAACCAAATTTGAATAATACCACAGTCTATGGTATACAAGATACAATGACAAACTTCGTTGCAACTTCGATGTTGTATCTCCTGCCGGTCCTTCACACCTGTACTGTTCAATAGTAGTGCCTTAGTCCATCAAGGCCACTACACATAGAGACTCTAGGAGGGTTTCCCTAGAACACTGTTGCACGTCATTTATTTTTATAGCACCAATTACCACTCTTGTTAGATTTGATGCTCTGATTATGGCCTAGGGCAACCCTTCCTTCCAAACTTGGTCCAAAATCTAAAAAACAATGTTTTATTCCCTATACGCTACTTTTCCCTGTGATAAAAGCATCTACATGCGGGTTAGCATATACCCAACTCATGTACATATGTTAAAACACTTAAAAAAATTAAATTTCCTTAAATTCGGGTGGAGTTCATGGGTTTTACCTGTTATTCACCTCCTATTGGTTGTGGCCCAACTGTTTCCCAATTGAAAAACTAATTTGGAGAAGTATAAATAAACCTTCATGGGAAGGCATTAAGGAAGAAGAAATGAGATATTGAAACTATGGTGATACTATCCCTGGTCAAGTCTGATGAAATCCATATGCCTCTTGCACTCTCCAAAGCTTCAGGAAACAAGGGTTTCCTTATTGGAGATATCCTTCATCTTTCTTGAAGATATCCTTGTATTGGTGATGGAGGAAGATTATTGAGGCTGGGAAAGGACGGATCCAGAGGACGGTTCTGCTTGGAGCCAGAGAAAGGCTCAAGTCATATTTCTCCACTTTACTTGTAGCTAACTTCAATAAAGGAATGTTGTTTTGTTTCCGATATTAAATGTGTTTATGCAACTATTTATACTATAATTTGTTTATGAATCTTACATTGATGCGTAGTTGTTCATCCAATTATATGATTTAAAGTTAATACCATGAACATACTTTATGTTTCTACTACTGTATATGTTTCATTTGAATAATTTTTAGGTTTCAAAGATATCAAGAGAAGTTGAGGGTTTGTACCTTGCGGAATATACTCAAACGTAGAATTCCCAGGTAAGGACACTCTTACACAATTTAGTAGAATAAGCATTTAGGTTGATTTCCTGATCATTTCCTGTTGTGGTTTGCCCTCTCCTCTGTTGGGGTTCTCAACCCAAGACCCTAGGGTTGTCTCACCTACAACAAAATTGTCAACTCCGCTAGGGATAAGAAAGGATGAGGTAGGAAAAAGGGCTAGGATGGAAAGGCAATGCAAACAAAACCAACAATGATGCCGGAGGGGTTAGGAAAGAGTCCAAGAAAAAAGTCAAAGTTCCATGCAAGTTATGCAATGGGGATCATTTGACTCATCTTTGCCCTAAGATCGAAGAAGCTTAGCACTTGTTAGTGCAGCAGGTGTCCTCTAGCTCCCAGGCTATCCTCACTAACCCTTTCCCTAAGAGAAGAAATTACTTGTTGGCGCAAACTCTAATGTGGTACCCCCACAGGGGGCAACCAAGAAGGGGATAATTCATCAAATGTCTACATGATGAGTTCACATATCAACGTCTCTATGCGATCACATGATTACAGTGAATCAAAATCATCTAAGGCTAAGTCTGCTTCCAATGCCTCAGAGTCGCTCCATATTGATAGGCACTCTATTGAGACTATACCTCGGATGCCGAAAGGCTCTGCAAAGCACTTGACCATTAACCCTTATGCTAGAGCAGCCCAGAAGTACTTGATTGTAGAAAATCTGGCTCAAAGTCCTTGTGCTATGTCAACGCTAGAGGTACTCCAGTCATGCCCCGCTCAGAGGAGTGCATTACTCTTGGAAATTGGAGTAGAAGATTGAAAAAATTCTCTTGTGCTCACTTTTGATATGTCAAATGTCAAAAAAAGACTCCCTCATCATATGGATTTTTAGATAAAGTCTACATATCGAAAGACCAACATCTTTTGAACCATTATTGATGAGGGAGCTTCCACATGTGTGATGTTCATGTCATGTTGGAAAGCCATTGGATCACCTCAAGCTATTCCTTTGTTGAATCCATTGACGAAATTTGATGGATATTCTCATAGTCCGCATGGGATTATTCCAGCCTTTCCCATATTTTTTGAGGAAAGATGGTAAATATTAAGGTAGAAAGAGTCGACGCAAATATGGAGTACAACCTCCTCTTAGGCAGGAATTGGATTTACGGGATGGATGCCATAGTTTCATCATTATTTCACATCCTTTGTTTTCCTCATGAGGGGAGGATTGTAAAAGTTGATCAGATGGAATATTCTTTGGGTGACTCCCACGCATCTTCTAATTCTACTATTCCATTAGTGGACAATCCCAGGCAACCTGTAAAGAATTTAGGAGTTAGGATGTACTCTTCTTTAATGGGTATTTTTTTATCTTCCTTCTCCTATAGCTAGAATCAATGTTATTTCATCCTCCAAGGGACTTTCTTGTAGAGAGTTCTTTTGAACTCATTATTTTTCGGACCCTTGGCCTTTACCTTCATCTAACACCACATTGTATGGAGGGCAGGTAGGTGGAATGGCATGTCCTATTTTTGTAGCAAAGATTGCTTATCAGTCTATTTTTAACACTGCAGACTCCCATCCTACTCCTTTCTCACCATAGGAGTTAGATGGAGATGTGGCTCCGGCTTGGACCCTCGATTCAACTTTAGCTCAAGATTACATAGATACAGTCATACCATATGAGGAAGAAATCGTACAAGCAATGGTGGGTGTTGATAGACCATGGGATGATCTACATCATCATTCATATTTCCTCCCTCATTTGCAAGAAATTGAGTCGAGTTTGTCCAGTCCTTCTACTAGTGATGTTCATACAGTTTTAAACCCTTTGGCCCCAGCATAGTTTTTTGCCGAAGGTAACATGTATGTTATCTCACAAACTATACTAGTGAACATCTCTAGGAATCTAACATAATAAAAAATGTCTTCATTGGAGCTAACTATTCCCTTGAAGAAATTCAAATTTATACCGATCTCTTCAAAGAGTTTCGTGGTGTGTTCACTTGGTCTTATGAGGAAATTCCTGGAATAGATCCATCTCTTGTCCAACATGAGATTAAAACATACAAAAATTCTAAACCTATTCGTCAAAAACTTCGACAGGTTAATCTTAGAAAAGCAGAAAATATCAAAGATGAAGTTGAAAAGTTGCTAAAGGTGGGTTTCATATACCCCATTGCTCTAACCGAGTGGGTCTCTAATCCAGTCCTTGTGGAGAAAAAGAAAGGAACAATTCGAGTATGTATTGACTTTAGGGACCTAAATAAGGCTTGTCCTAAAGAAAATTACTCCATGCCTTTTATTGATCAAATTATTGAAGGATGTGCGGGTAATGAATTCTTTTCGTTCATGGATGGATCCTCTGGTTACGATCAAATTACTATCCCTCTAGAAGATCAGCACAAGACAACCTTTATTTGTCCTTGTGGTATGTTTGCGTACAAAAATATACCTTTTGGCCTCAAAAATGTTGAAGCCACTTTTCAGTGAGCCATGTCTTATGACTTTGACGACATCAAGCACGTTATTGAAGCATATATGGATGATTTAGCTGCTTGTTCTCGAAAGAGAATTGATCACCCTAAGCACCTTCGATTGATTTTTGAGCAGTGTCGTTTTTATAAAATCTAGTTGAATCCGAATAAGTGCATTTTCACGGTCACATCTGGTCGATTCTTAGGATTGATCGTGTCAACATAGGGGATTCATGTTGATCCCTTCAAGGTTGAGCCAATACTTCAATTGCCTCCCCCATCTTCCATACGTCAACTTCAAAGTCTCCAAGGAAAAGCAAATTTCTTGAGGAGATTTATAGCCAATTACACCGAGATCCCAAAAGGATTTCTATGTTTTCTTAAGAAAGGGGTCCCATTTTTACGAAATGATTTCATGCAATGATATTTTGATGCTTTGAAAAAAGCATTAACCTCTGCTCCATTACTGAATCCACTTGATTATAGCAGATATTTCCTCTTGTATCTTGTTGCAGTAGAATCAACCATTGGTATGGTTTTGGTTCAGGAAGATGATGCCTTATGTGAGCATGTGATATACTATCTAAGTCGAGGCTTGGTAGGTCCTGAACCACTATATTCTCCCATCAAGAAATTAGCTTTGGCAGCTATCCATGCTGTCCAGCGGCTTCGACATTACATTTTTCTTTGAAAAACGTTCGTCTTAGCAGTTGTCAATCCATTTTAGTTTGTTCTCAGAAGGTGAGCGATTGGGGGTAAATATAATAAATGGATTGTCATTTTGCAAGAATTCGATCTCGAATTCATGTCGGCTAAATCTAAGAAATCTTTAGTATTTGGAGAGTTGATATTAGAGCTTCCTTGTGAGGAAGAAATTATTCACAAGGAAAGTTTTCCTGATGAACACTTATTTCTTATTTCTTCACAAGATCCTTAGTATGGGGATATCATTATATATCTCCAGACTTCGAATTTCCTACTCGCTTTTTCCAAACAATAGCGTAGAAAGTTGTGTTTCCTCGCTAAGAACTATGTTATTATAGGTGGCACATTGTATCATCACGAGATTGATTCAATCCTTAGGTGTTATTTAACCTTGCAAGAAGTCGAGTCAACTCTTAATGATTGCCATAGTGGATCTTGTGGTGGTCATATATCTGGGCTTGCAATAACCCAAATTTTTTTGCGAGAAAGCTACTTTTGGCCTTCAATCTTCAAAGATTGTAATGAAGTGATCAAAGGATGCCATCCTTGTCAAGTCTATAGTCTGAAAATGCGCACACATCCAGCTCCACTTTTCCCTATTATCACCATCGGTCCTTTAACTAAGTGGGGAATTGATTTTACTACTTGTAATCTGCCTTCGGCAGGAAATCACAAGTATATCATAGTGGTTGTAGACTACTCTACAAAGTGGGTAGAGGCCATGCCTAATTTTAAGAATGATAGTGAAACAACGACCTTGTTTCTCTTCAATCAAGTTATTTCCAGGTTTGGTATCCCTAAAGATATTGTCATTGATCATGGCAGTCATTTCCAAAATCAACTAATGTCTGAATTGGCTCTCAATTTGGGTTTTCGGAAGGAGCATTCATCTCCATATTATCCTTAGGCCAATGGGAAGGTTGAAGCTGTGAACAAATCCCTTAAGATCATCCTGCAAAGGACGATTAACAAAGCTAGATCCAATTGGCACATCATGTTGTATTTGACACTTTGGGCATACCGAACGCCAGTTTATACTTCCATTGGCTTTACTCCTTTTCAACTGGTTTATGAGTTGGAATCTATCTTCCATGTTGAATGTGAAATTACTTCCCTTAAACTAGTTATTGAAATTCTTCCAGAAAATTCTAGTCTCGAGGAGAGCCTTGTTCATTTGGAGCATCTTGATGAGCAACATCGAGATGCCACCACAATAAAAAAAGCCCATAAAAAGAGGGTAAAAACTCAATACAATAAAGTTGTCTGGCCTAGAAATTTTTCTGAAGGTGACCTTGTCCTGGTCTACAATCAAGACAAAGACGCCTTGGGGGCAAGCAAGCTTAAGTCTATGTGGTATGGTCCCTTTATAGTCAAGTGAGTTTTGAAAAAGGGAGTTGATGAATTAATTGAATTTGAAGGAAACAAGTTGGCGGAGCCCAAAAATGGGCTCTACCTTAAGAATTACTTTGCTTAGGCTTCAGCCGAGCACGCACTTGTTTGTATATGTTGTATGTTTGTACATATCTATCTATCGGTTTTAGTGATGTCGATATTCTTGATCTTCTTTGGCAGGTAGTGATGGATGATTCAATATATTTAGGATTCATCGATGGTGAGAGTTGGCATACTCGAAACCTCGCTTCCGCGGCTTGGGTGATTTATTATCCATCTGGCCAATTGATGGTTTCAAGAGGAGTATGTATCAGTCCCGCTTCAAATAATATTGTCGAATATACTGCCGTTATTAATTTGCTATCCGAAGCGACATCTCTTGACATTGATTCATTAATGGTTTATTTAGACTCACAACTGGTGATATCTTAGCTGAATAAAATTTATCAGGTATGAGATCCCTATTTCTATTACCAATTTCTGAGATTATGATTGTTACAATGATCATTTATTTATATCACATATGTTCACATTCCACGATCAGAAAATTCATTAGTTGATTGTATTGCTAATCAAGCATTGGACTGGCATATAAATCATTCATCAAATTAAAAAAACATCAAAAATAATCGAAGTATCATATGTATATATGATCATCATAAAATCACATGTATATAGATAGAGTGTTTGTGTCCAAAATAATATAAAAAAATCGGGACAAAATGCCCTACAAAATTTGGGCTTATTCCCATCATCATGTCTAATCATAAAAAAGATTTGATAATCTATCTAGTGGCTCAGGATGAGCAGCTAGAAAATAAACAACGACATTGGCCACACGCCAGAAGAGTCGCACCTAGTCCCATGGTACTCCTACCACACAACGCCGCATCTCCTCAGGTGAGTCCTCTATGGCTATCATGGGTACTTGGTGAGTCAGTATCACCAAGTTCCTCTGAACTACATGGAGAACTCTCTCTGTCTCAGTTGCAACCGATTCGACATCTCTTCCACGATGCCTATGTTGGGGAAATCTATCAAGTCTCACTAGCCCCACATTTGAAACATGATCATATCTTTTGTAAGTATCTTGTCTCATAAAAATATTTTTAAGTTCATTTATATTAAAAATCCAAAAACTCTTAAGAGCTTTAAAATAAAAAAATTAAAAAAAAAATTGTTACTTATGGCGCCCCATGCTGCATCTGTGGTAATACTAAATCTGGATCTCCTCGGAAATCCATTTCGGCATAGGGGTAGTCATTGATTGCGATGACATGTTGATCCCATCATGCGGAAAACTTGTCGTAAAAATTCATCCTAGGGACATCACAACCCCCTAGGCATTTCATCAGGTCAGCCCATCTGCCCATCCATGAATCCCTAGGGCTGTTTATGGTCAATAGCACCTTGGGTCGAAGCCCAAGTACTTTCTCAAAGAAGAACGAGCATAAGATTGTGCCGTATCCAAAATTGTTTGTCTAACCCTTCTGAATGGGGGTAAGTTGGTTCTTCATGTTGGTTAGTAGAGGTGTACACCAATCAAACACAGTAAGTGATGCATTCCACTGCTAGGCTCATGGATACTCATGAGGCCTGATGTAAAGCAGCATAACCATTTACCTTGGTGATGGTAAACAATAGGATCTTCCAGGATAAGCTCTCTACATGCTTGATTGGAATATGACTTCCAATCTTTTCAGGATGATTGGGACAATATATGTGGATGTAGTCTTCAACACTGAGATTACCTCTTGTCCTACTAGTTGAATGCTCTATCTCTCCCCATCGAGAAAGACCGATAATGAAGTAAATATCTTTGATCTCGATCCTTTGGGGCATCTGATCGATCATGAATGCATCATCCTCTGCACTCTAGTAATGAATCAACAACTCAAGCAATCATGTGTTTTCTTTCATATTTGGCATTTTAAAGAATTTTAGTAAGCCACAACCTCTCAAAGCATCAAAAGAATTTTGATCCTCCATTACTTGGTTATCAATGGCACTATGCTCCCTTTCTCTCCAGGTGATTGTCATCCTGCCCAAAAAATATGTTTCAAATCATTAGATATATGTTTTAAATTTTTTACTCACGCACACGCAGGTTCCCCTTTTACACAGTCGCGTGTAGGGCCCTCGTATATGTGAGTTACCTATATTCAACCCACGTGTACACAGAGTTGAAATTTTTAACATATTTTCCTATGGTTAAATTTTGAAAAAAACATATAAAAAGTATCACAAATACTTAAAAGAATGATAAAAGGGTTACTTGGAACTTTTTGAGTGATTTGAATGGTTGAATTGGACGGAGGAAGGTTGTTTGAGTTTGTCTCCTCAGGTCCTTGCTTAGAACACAAATGAAAAAAATGTGAGTCCAAAAGTCCTTATATAGGTTGCAAAATGAAAATTATTTTTTCAAAAGTTGATTTTTATCTTATGGACTTTTTGACCTTTTGGCTTGGAGTGTTGGGAATAGGTTGTCTTTACATGAAATGTTGGATATTTCTTCGAGAAATCATTCTGGTCCCATGACCACAAACCCATCATGGCAGGTATCATTTTCTTACTGTCATATAGGTTAGGGAATACCACTTTCCACTGTATTTTGCATATTAGCCTCTATACTACGATGTGTTTGCCATAGGGTCAACCCCATCATGTCTTGGTTCACAAACCATTTTCACTTGCCGATTTTAAAATCAGGACGTGATGGTAGAGCCAACCTTTACATGGGAATCTTAGTTAGATCCTCGTTGACATTTGTTGCCCATGCTGCTATATTGAGTAGGCTCGGGAGTCCTCTTTAGTCCCGCCATGACTTGTGCGTTGAAGACTCATTCTCTTTCTTTTGCGATATTTTTCTGGCCTTATACCCTAGAGGCTCCTTTGTGTTGAGTTGTACTTCTACATTGCATATTGACTATTTTCACCTTTTGGCCTTGAGTTGACTTCACTGGGACTCGTGTTTAAGCCTCTTTATGACCATGTCTTATGGAAAATCAAACTTGCAATCACTTAGCCTCTACAACTTGACACACCCTTTTACCCGTGGAAAGAGCATTCCTTTGAGTGTCCTTGACTAGTTTTGCTACCTTGTATTGAGCATAGGAATGTTCCCCTCCCAGGAACTAGAGCATCTATTTTTTTGACACTCGTTCTTTTACTGTACTATAGCATTATTTTATTCTTTTTCAAGATTCATATAAAAGAAAAAGAAAAACAATTATATATTCCAAAAAGGCCGGGAACGAGACATTATTTCCATATTTTATGGCAGTTAGAGTTAGTTGTATCGCTCTTGAACAAAACACTCAAAAATAAGTCTTTCCTCCATTGGGATGGGCTTTAGTTTGACTTAGGAGAGCCTTGACCTTGTTATTGAGTCAGTACTCCTCCAATTGGTTACCTCTTCCAATCATATGGAGAGTTTTCTTATGCCTCCTGCAATGATGAACTTATACAAAGTTATCATATGTTGCCACGTAGTCACAATTGAGTCATGCTTTTGTTCAAGGGAAGTAAACCTGAGTCAGCCTTTCTGTGATGTCTCTTGACCTATTTTTTAGTTGTCCATCCCTAGTTTTTAGCGTCATCTTTGTTATCACATCAACTATATTGGTCCTTTGCTCGTGCTGGTTTGAGAAGGTATCCATTGACTTCTCGTTGGCGGATCTTGCTCTTATCGACTACGACAAATTGTTCTAAGGGAAGATCTAGAGCTGCACCCTAGCCCTATTTTCATTTTTGATAGGTCACCTTGTGCTTAGCATCGATTAGTATCATGGTCCTTTGACTGAGTGGTTTCCCTTGTGTTCGACGTCAACCTTCATTATCACACATTGGGATTCGTGTAGTGCCTTGGTTTCCATTTGACCCTATTGGTGGATTTCTCACCTCTATGTCAGTTTTCATTATTGGTTGGTTCAGAGGGTTTCTATCATGTGCTAGCCATATCTTGTGTACGCCGGAAATGTTCTTCGGTTGGGTTACTACATCTTTGTTCATCCGATTCCTTCCACATTATTGGCCTACGGGTTACACTAGCGCTAGATTGATGAAGGATGCCATAATGCCTTCCTTCTAGTGGATCTTTTCCCATCGACTTTAGCTCATTTCTCCGGGAAAGAGATTTAGGGTCCATTTGGCAGTACCTTAGGTTTGTAGTCATCAGTGGCAAATTCCTTTGCTATCAACAATGATAAAACATCATTTTCTCTTGATTGATGGATTCTTCCAAATGCTCGACTACAACTCATTTATTCGCACTTGTTATATTGTACTAGGTACCTTGGCTCTCATCATCATTATCAGTGAGTAATGTCACGTTTGTTAATGATATACATTAATGACCAGTAATCAAACAATTTCTCACATGGTCGACTTCAGATCATTTATTCGCATTGTGTAGAAATGTACCACGACAGTCGATGAAGACCTTAGGTTTGCATCAACATGTCTTAGTTCACTTGTCAGTTGCTCCTGTTTCTTCTAGTTGAAACCATCCACCTTATATATTGCAGTTCATTACAACAATATCTTATATGTTGGCACCTGAGTTGCAGTGTAGTACCATTTATTCCATCATGTTCACTTGGTACTATTCGGATTAGTTTCTTGACTTTAGTGATCAACTTCATACTTCAACATCATTGATTAACTCTTTATGTGTGATATTTAGACATGTACTTTCTTGATTATGATTAGATGATCCATTATGTATTTTCAGTTCCTTTATACTTATATGCATATTGGATCTGCTTTTGTACTTGACATGCATACATGCTTTACTATTTCTGAGCATGGGTATGCCTGCCTCAGACAACAGTTTCTTTATGATTTTTTTCACTGGCTTGGCAAGCTAAATTCTAGTGAACTCCTCCTCGGTCTCAGCATGATTCCTTATATACACTTAATACATTTCAACCACCATATACCCCTTCTGACCTCATATATTAGGGGGCATCTGTTGTAGCACCATCATAGAAAATTTTAGGGGCGAATGTTCGCCCTTCGACGAAATTAAGGGGTTTTAAATTTTTAGTGGGCGAATATTTTGTATCATAGTACATTTTTACAAATCACCTCAAATAACCCACCTTATTTTAAGGGAGAGGGTAAAAAAGGTAAATTTAGCCCTTGAATTAGGAGTTACAACCTTCCATTCGCCCATTTTCAAGAATAGGTTTTATTTAAGTGAATCCATTTGCCCATTTTGGCCCAAATACCATATTTATAAAGAGGTATGGTAAATTAATAAAAATATAAATAAATGAGAGGTATGGTAAATAAATAAAGCATTTTTTATATTTACTCCATAAGTCACCTTATATACATGCAAGGGTGTAAACAAATAAAAAATATAAGTAAAGTGGAGGTATGGTAAATAAATAAAACGTCTT